>JAQGAZ010000282.1:0-74816 GCA_034692225.1 Polydesmus complanatus | reverse complement strand
TCGAAGTATATTTTATTTCAGCCGAACCCAACCAGCTACTCGTCTTCATCCCGGCCTCATTACCCGGGACGTCGACAGCGGTAACCGACATGGCCTCGCACCTGGATGTACTGAAGGAAGGACTATCGCAAGGAAAGATGATTGGTACGTGTGATCTCTAATCCCGTCGTCGTTCTATATGTTATGATAATATTTTTGAAATAATCAATAATTTAGCATTTTTTTGAATTGATTTGTAGGCCAGCGATTTGTGTGCGATGTTTGCGGATACGATAAAGTCTGGTTAGGAAATTACGTATATTATTTTCAAAAACGTTTGCGCTCAAATAATTATAATGTCGTCAATGTACGTATATTTAAATTATTTTATAATTATTGTTATTTTGAAGATAATGCTGGTTAATATGCTATAATTATCCAGAAAATTAGATAAAATTTGGATAGATGCTCAAAAATGCCTTGAGGAAGTTGTTGATATTGACAGTCAAAATAAAATCTCGAAAGATGAAAAAGACGTAAATATCATTTTATTTTTATAAATTATTTTTGATTCTAAAGAATTATTTATAGGAACTTTCAGCTTTAGCTCATTTATACGTGAAATTTGTTCAAATAATGCGCAAATTGGAAGAATGCTACAGTTGCATGATTCATCCTCAGAAACGCTTTTTAATAAAAAGGTTGCTAATAGGTGTAATGGGAAGAGTGGTGGAAATTAAGCATGACATTGTTGTGGCTGAATTTTGCGAGACTGTTAATTGGAATCCCATTCTTTCAGAGTTGTCATTGATTCCGGTAAACTAGTTATATATTTATATTTGTAATACAGTATAATCTAATTCTATTGATTTTTAATGTTTCGAACAGGAAGATATAGTCATACCTATACCTAAATACTTTCTATGGGAAAAGACTGAAATATTAAATAATCAGGACTTGGAAATTCAAGAAGTTCAATCAAGATTTGGATTATTGGAAGAGGTTAGCATATTGCCAAATGTATTTAGTGTGTATGCTTATAATAGCTAGTTTATTACAATTTATAGAAAGCTAAACCGTTTGTGTCTACTACTGAGGAAGCTGTTTTACTCATTCAACGAATGGAAAGAGCTCGTCAGGGTCAACAGCGAGCAATTCTTATGCTATCAAATGCAGCTTATAAACAATCAGAAAAAGCTCAGATTTTAACAAACGAAATTTTTACTTCTTCTATGGACCCTCATTTGTCAGCTTCAAAAATCCAAAGGGTGCCTCGTTTAAGATTTAATTGCTTTAATTTATTTCAACTATTAAATTTAGGTTTGGAAAGGATTTTCTACATGGCAAAAAATTCAAAAAGAGCGAGAAGAAGAGATGTCCTTTTTAGGAATGGTCGTTAGAAAATATTTTTCTTGTTTTATTTACGCCGAATTATTAATATTTTTTTTTAATAAGCAGACTTATTCTCCTGATGCTGAAATTTTGGAAGCACATCGTCTGATGGAGAACTTTGAACAGCGGATTAGAGAACTACATTTATCGACGGATCAAAAATGTCTAGCCGCTTTTAATGGCACCAAAGATAAGTTTTTATACGATCAAGGAGATTCAATTAAAGAAAATTTAGAAAGTGAAATCCGTAGTTGGTTTTTCACTTATAAGTAAGAATTGATTAAAAGCATAGTTGCAGTAACACTGCTTACATGTTTTTGTTGTGATAGGCAATTAGCTGGAAAATTTCCTGAATATCCTTCTGATGAAGAAGGAGGATACCAGAGTGCTCTTCTAACAGGAGTCGAACAAATAATACTTAAAGAACAAGAAGAAGAAAAGGTAATTTGACGATTTAAATTATTATATTTATTTTATAATTTTGTCTTTCTAGATAAGACAGCATAAAAAGAAAAAAGCTAAAGCTGAAAAGAAACCTCCTGGAGCACATTCTAAGACCAAAGTTATGAAAGTATTTTTTTTTTATTTTAGTTTTAAATTAGTAATTTATCATATTTTTTTTTTTTACTTGCATTTTTAAGAAAGTAACTGAAAAAGAAGGCAACGCACCTAAAAAGTTATCCAGTTGTTTACTTGAATTAATGTCTTCTTCCAAAGTATACAAATGTAAGTTTTTTAATCGAAATGATCTGTTGTCATAGGAAGTTGATTCGATTTTATTTACTTAGCTATTTGGGAAGAAAAGCTAAATAAACCAATGGTGACTTATGAAAATCAAATTGAAGTTTTTGACCAACATCTTCTTTATAATTCTGCCAAGGAAGAAGTAGAAATTGAATTGAAAAAACAAGTAGACGAACTTATGAGACAAGAGCTACAATTGTTAAAAATGGTTAAGTCATTATACTTTTTGAATAAATAAATTAACTTATGATTGAATTGATTTAGGCGTTAATGAAGGACAAAGGAAAGAAGGGCAAAAAATTAAAAGCTGCTGTAAATAAAAAGAAAAAAGGCAAATTTGGCGTTAAAAAGCGAAAAAAGGAAAAGGATTTCTTTCCAGGGCGAACGGTAGAATCATTATTCGAAGAATTAGTTAGGGAACGAATAATTAAAAAATGCCCCACTGTGTTTTTGAATGATTACATCGGGGAAGACAATCTGGTTATTAATATTGAAAATGATATTTGTCCTATTTTATCACCTTCAGACGTTAGACGAATATTGACCGAATATTGTATTTTGCCACTTGGTAAGGTTATGCAAGCAGTACTGTCCTATGACACAAAGATTCACTAATCTAGGTGTTTAATTTTGACAGGTTGTCCATTTGTTCACTTAAAATGTCCGTTAATAAGATCAATTTTACTGGTGGGCTCTTCAAAATCTGGAAAGTCAATGCTGGCTCACGCAATATGCACAGAACTAGGAGCAACTTTGATAGATCTATCGCCTCATAATCTCGTTGGAAAATATTCTAGCAGGGAAGATTTACGAATCATGTTCAACATTGTATCAAAGGTGACTGAATTCTTTTTATAATTATTCTGAAACGGTTTTTCGTAATAATTGGACATTTTTAGGTTAGCCGAATAAGACAACCTACAATTATTTTAGTGAAAGATGCAGATCTTATGTTTAGCAAAGGAGCTGCAAAAATTGACAAGGTTTCAATTTATTTATGACAATGGCGTATATTTTTTTTTTCTTAACATTTTCAATCATTTTAAAACAGAGCGACCCCAAACGTTTAAAAAAGGGCTTGCAGAAATTAATTAAGGGAATAACAACGGAAGATTTAGTTTTGGTAATTGGTACAGCTAAACGACCATTTGATTGCGATATGAAGGCCCTTACTTCGACTTTCAACAAAATGATTTTGTTACCTCGTCCGAACCACGCATCCAGAACTGGTAATTTGTAATAAATATTGTTTTTTTTTTTTTTTTTTAAGTTATTTATTTATTTTTATTTGCATTCTATTTGAAGTAAAAACATAATTTATCTTAAAATGTTAAATTGGTTAAAGCTTTATGGAGGAGAAAAATTCGCTCAATGGGGGGAGATGAACTCGGCGTAGTTGATTTTGGCAACCTAGTTAAAATGTCGGATGGATACAGCTCGGGAGTAATTGTTAATGCAATTGAACAAGTAATTCCTTCGGTTTAATTTTTTTTTTTGTTTTTTTCTTAATTAATTATACCGCATTTTAATTTATAGGTTTTAAATGCTCATCGAGTTGCTCTTCAAAAGCGAAAACCTTTGCAATTGCAAGAGTTTATTGTTGCCTTATCTAAAACTGAGCCTGTATATAAAGAAGAAGAAGAAGCTTTAAAAGTTGATTTGAAATATATTACACTTTTTTTATATATATTTTATATTGGTAGTTTAAAATTTTTTTTTTTTTTTATTCAGAATTGGTCTTACAAAACGCCGTTGTCTAAAAAAAGGACAATTGCTTTAGAACCGGAAGAGAGTAAAAAAGCCCGGGAAAAATTACTAATGAAAAAACGTAAGCAAATGGAATTGGAAAAACGATTTTATGGAGGAGAAAAAAAAGGTAAAGGCAAACGAAAGGGTAAAAAGTCTTAAGACAAATTTAATAAATAGTTAGCCGGCTACTGTCTAGTCTATAATTGCAATGTATCGACCATCTTTTTATCAAAGTATTTTTATGAACCTCTTTTATCAATTGAAAATTCCAATGGATGTATAAATGTTCCATTTGTCCACTTTACCCAAGCGTATATACATTGATTATCATTATTTTAACTTCATTTTAAAATCGATTTTTACCAGAATTCATTTAAAATATTGACCAAAACTTAAATTTAAAAATACAGTAGTAAATAAAAAAAAAATGTTTATAGGCTATAATTACAATTTTAAAACACATAACATTATTATCGAATTAAATTTGTATTTTAGGAGTAGGCCGTGCCTAATAATAATTATACTACTGTATTGAACAAATTTAAAGTTATTACAATATTGCCATATAAATATTTTAAACAAAAACTGAATTTTCATTTAAAAATTGATTTTGAAGGTACCTAGGGAAGGTACACACTGCGTTGGCCATGCGAATTTTTATAACGGAATGTTTCCCGGGTAACAAGTTATAATATTATTAATCTCCCTGCGAGCGCCTGTTTTTATCCCGGCAAACGGTTTCTTTTCTTACAGCGAGCGGTTCATACTAAATTACCAGTAATTAATTTTTTTTTTATCGAAAATTGTTTTTATTCCACATTGTTATTGTTTTTTTTTTTCTCTTCTAGTGGAAGGCTAATTTTTCTCGGCAAACGTACTGTATTTGCTTTATAATAAGCGTGCGGTTTATTTTTTCCCAGCGAGCGTTTTATTTGTGTTCAGTGAGCGCGGCTGATTTTTCTCATTGAGCGGTTTTTTTTTATACAAAGACATTTTTTTTTTTTTGGAGTTTGCATGGGGTTACAATCATTATCTCAATGGTGTTCCAAATTTCGAACGCCAAGTAATAATAGGTTAGACTCCATGAGCCATTGCGTTATTTAGCTCCCAAAATGTAATCGCCCATTTCGGCCTAACCTAACGTCATCTCCACCTATTCGCTCAAAATATAAGCGAAGTGCGCCAGATCAACGCGAGATGGCGCGGCAGTGTTTACAGGGTGCCTTGAAAGCATATTAAGGGGATGTGGGATTCCGTTGGTCCTACGTTCAGTTCAAATTTCATAGATCAAGGTTACGCAGGTTCTACCCTGCAAAATGCGCCAACTTAGATTAATCGTAACCTCCCAATGAGCGAAACTGCCCAATTATTGCGTTAACTTAGGATCAAGCGAAAAGTTGGCGTTCTAAAATTTCCAAATGGTCCTAAAATTACATTGTCGACCCACGAAAAACGAAATCTTCTTTAAAATAGATTTTTAAAAAATTTTTGTTTGTTTGTTGAAGCGCGCGGGAGTGATGCCACTTCCTTTCAGGAAAGATACGTGCGTCTTAACGGATCGACCGCAAACTCTCAAATATTCGTTAGATGCGTTTTCCGTTTCGCGGGTTAACTCTTTTTGCAGAAGTCTCCCTAATGGCTGTAGTTCATGTTTACCGATTAAGTTGTAGGTCATTGATTTAAAATATTGTTTCGCGACAAAGTAATTCAAGTTTGCTTTTAATGATTTGAATTTTTTTATAACTTTTACACTAAATAAGTCTTTTTATCGGTTAATCTTTACGTTCCCGTAGAATTAAATCGTTTCATTTGTCGGGTTTCAATGTTGCGCGAACGTGATTCCAGTGTCTTCAAATTTCCAACTGTTTGAATTATTGATTCGCCTTTCTTAAAGAATGTAAGTTGCTATTGACAGATCTAAATAAATATAAGTATATATTATATTTTTTTCTCCTTTTATTTGTTGTTCTGCGCTTTGATCCATTGACTTAATGTAACCGTGTTACTATAACGCGAAAATATTTTGTAGGACTCTGGTCGAACAATGAGGAATTCTCAAGATCTGAATCAATCTCGAAGTTTAAGGAGATTGTCACCAGTAGTTATTTTACAAAACTTCAAAAATGTGAATCTCCCAGAAAAAGATTCTCAAACTCGGAATTTAACTTCGGCGAAAGTGGTAATTGAATCTCTTCCATCAGCCAGTACTGACAGTAAACTGGACAAAGTAAGCGTACGAATTGAATGGGTATTTTATCCCACGCACGATACTGGTTGTTAATTATTATAAAATGTTTACGCTTTTCAGAATGCGTTTTTAAATTTATTCAATTTAAAACCGCGGACTTTGAACAACGATTTGAGCGAGAAGCAAGCTGCGGCGGAAGAAATAACTAAGGAAGAAACCTGTCCTCGTGTTTCGCGAAACAGTCTTTTGCATCTGGGTTTGAGTTCAAACGTTGGACAAAAACTCTTACATCGTCACTTAATTCCGAATCCAACGGAACATGTAGTGAAATACGAAAAATTTTGCTACGTATCGAGCAGATACATTTGTAATTTAACTAATCCGAGGGACAGAGGAGAACCGAATTTTAACGTGACATATTTCGAAACAAAGCAGCCTTATACTCACCAATACTCATTTAATAAACAACAACGAATAGAACGTTTAAAAACCATCGACACAGGTCATAATAATAATTATAACAAAAATAATGTTTTGTTCATTTTTTTTTTTTATTTTCTGTTTTCTTCTTTTTTTTCCAGGTCTAAGTAAAAGATCCAGAAAATTATTGCAGCAGTGTAAAAAGCAAATTAAGATTCGTTTGAAGAATATTAATGAAGAAGACATTAAGCGACTTACGAGTCTCTTAGCTGTTAAACGTCCGCCAGCAAAATCGATTGAATTAATCGATCTGGTTGATTCCGACGAAGAAAATGCCCCTAATGGGTCAAGTTTAAGTTCATCAAACAAAACGTGTACGGCCGTAAAGAATTCGACACTCGCTAAAGGTTTGGTTCATAAAGCCCCGTCGAATGGAAACGGGGTTTTATTTCCAGTGCAAAATAAAATCGTGCCGCTCGTAATGCTGAAAACGTTGGTTACTGGCGCAAAGCCCGTTACTAATCGACAATTTTATAACAAAAGTTTAGCTTCTGGGCCAACTCCGGGGGTTAAAAGAATACACGAGTTAGCGAAGACTAATTCCATTGTACGAAAATCTCCGAGAAAGTGGAACAGCAACTCCGCGTTAGATAAAAATAGTGATAGTGATTCCGACGTGGAAGTTATAAGTTGGAACAAACAAAAAAGCGGGCAAGCGAATAATGCGAAAACTGGCGGCTTAAAAGCATACTCAGCTAAGGTAACGAACTCGGACATTCCAAATGTATATTCATCAACGAATGGCATTATGTTAAAGTGCAGACTTTGCTCGTTCGTGGAATTTTGTGACTTTAGGGTATTGAAGCAAAGAATTCAACGTCACATGAAATTATGTCACAGGGGATGGAAAGAAGTTGTAGTTGTACATAGAATGGAGACTTGTCCAGTGCGTAAAAGGTTAATGTTTGTTGCGGAAGCCCACGTCAAGGATCCCATTGTTAATTGAATACATTCAAAAAGTTTATTATGTACTAATATTTCTAGCGAAACTTGAATCTTATAGTTGAGCGTAGAACTGGTTACTGTAGGAATTGGTGATTGTGATCATAGTGGTGGGTTAAATACAAAAAGTAATGGCATATCATTTAAATTGTTTTTCAAACTTGTACAGGAAGAAACTAGTGCAGTGATTCTTAAAACTGTTTTGGTTCGCGGACCCTTATTTACAAAAAAAAAAAAAAAAAGGGAGGACAAAAAAAAAAACATTTTTCTTGGGACCCTATTGCAGTTTTTTTTTTCTTTTTGTGGCAGATTCAAATGTGAAATCTGAACTGTTATATTATACCAGAATGAGAAAATGTTACAATTAGTGCTGACTTTTAACAAATTTTTGCGCAGCAATAAGGGTTTTGGAATGCAAACAACGTTAATTGAGCATGGCATATTGTACTTATTCATAGCTTATTATCATAGTTATAACAATAACGAGTTATAACAATCACACTGACAATATTTTACTTATTATATTATTTATGTGGGAAGGGAGGAAGAAGTATACAAACGAGCGTAAAGGTGGATCAAACTAAGAAAACGTTTGACTTACCTGAGTTTACTGCCATTCTAAGGTCTACTTGATCTCAAATTCAATCACACAGAATTCGATGTTACCCGTCTTTTTTTTTATTTGTAAGTTTCACAACAATTCATAAAGTAAAAACCATTCAAGATTATAAAAAAAATAGGAGATGCATTCGTAAATGATGATGTCATGCTTTACATCATTTTCAACTCTTATTACAATTTTTTTTTTCTTGTTTAAATTTACTGTTAAATGAAATTTTAACACAAGTAATATTTCATAGATTTTATTGAATTCCGTATTTTACCGATCACAAATACCAACTCTTACTGTAATTTGTTTTAAGCGAGAATTTTTGTAATTTCTTCCCACGTTTCCATAACACACTGACTGAACCGGTAACCATCACTGTGCGCACTATAGCTTGATATCGCAGTCCCCAGTTGTTCATCATTTACCACATAACCAATTCCTAGACCATCTTTTACTACTGGACCAAATGCGCCAAACATGCAAGCAGGACTTGATAAAGTTGAGGTGGAAATGATGTTATGATTGATAGACTTATAGGCATTGTCGGCGAAAATATTTGGGAGGGGTTGGTTGTTTTGTTCCGACAATGTTTTCAATGCAAATAAATGACGATCAAAACCATGACCTAAGTGAAATAAAAACAAAAATCTCAGCAAGATTTAACCAAACCGGAGTGGACGATGCGCAAAATTTTTCAAACCTGTCGCTGCTTCTTTGGTCAATTGTCCGTGTATTTGGGAACATGTGGCCATCATACTTTTGATTTCGTCATTGGATGGTCGATCTTTTTTAACAAAGGCCTCCGCACATTGCTTTGTGGCTATAGTGGCAGGTCTGATGGTTTCCGTACGCCCGTGTAAGAATGCCGCTGTTGAGCACGATTCATACGAAGCGACAGTTTTATTTTTGTATTTTAAATAGGCAATCTAAAAGTGCCAACGTTTCATTACTGTTTTCAAATGTTTAAGTTAAAAAAAAAAAATTGTTTATATAATTATAATACCTGAAACGATAGTTGCATGACACTATCTGGGCTCAGTTTGTGAATTTTGATTTGTTTTTTTCCGAAACCATCTCTAATGTTGAAATCGAAACGCAAGTTTTTTGTGATCATATCATACGCTTCCAGTGCTGCCTTAATATCATTTTTGGTTTCAGAATTCAAGTTAAATTCTACAAATAAAATAATATTTAAGAATTAAGTATCATATAATATAAAAATAAAAATTTTATTATTAAAAACCTATTCGCTTGACCGAATTTGGATCAATCGAACTCAAAGACGTGCTCGGATTTATTCTAGGTTTGGTCGTTGAATCTTTAAAGAGCTCGTTGATAAATCTTAACACAGCCACGCCATCACCCCAACTGTGCTCGAAATTAAGCGCAGTTTTCCCGTCTTTCATCACCATTACTGTTAAAGATTTGTCAAACCAACTAATACCGGTACAATAAATTAAAAATTAATAATTTAAGTTTTGATAAAAATCCCGCTTGTTAATTTCAGAATTTACATATTGCTTCCATCACCGTGCAACAATCGAGGCACTAGCACGTTAGGATCATCTTTGGACTCTTCGTCATCAAAAGAAAGAGAAAATATCGCCGAATCCACTAGGTTCAGTTTTTCACTATTGTCAACTAATAGTTTTTCTCTAACACTTGCCCATTTATTTCTTGGTAGAGTTGTGAGAGCAGCTAATGGAAACTCGGTTGGAAGGCTGGTGTCCGTTAAAATTTGAGCTAGACAGGCATGGATATGTTTAGGATCCTTTATGTTTCCTTAAAAAGATATTATTTAAGACTTCAGAACTCGAATAAATATACTGAGACTCTGCGGGTAAAATTTACCATTGGTGTCCAAGACGTCAAAAGTATACATGTTGCCTTTCCGAAAAACTAGCATATGCCGGGAATTGTTTACCCGTTTAATTACATCTTTATCCGGCGTTGGAATTCTCGTGGCATTGAAAAGCCCTTCATATTGGCTCATATCTAATGGAAATGCTTTGAAAAGAAAGGCTGCGTACCAAGAAAAACGACTTGGAACTAATCTGGTATAATAATCATCTATTTATTATTAAACTTTTAATAAACAATTTTTATGTTCACCTGACAATTTTGCGAAACGCATCCGTATCACTTTTGGCAGGATTTAGATGGTAAACTTCAGGTTCAATCGTTTTTGCTTGTAAAGATTTCATAAAGCGTAGAGATGAAATTAAAACGTTCGTGGATCTTATCAACTGGAAATAAATTCCTAAATTTATTGTGGGGTGGGAGGGCGGGGAATTAATTAAAAGCTAACCTGGTCGTTAAAAGGCTTGTTTGGATCATCAGCTAATCCAATAAGTGGATTAAAATTAATAGGCAAGGCGTCCCTACTCCTCAAGTACATATCAAACCACATTTGAGTAATGTAACTGGTTTTTTTATTGCTTTTATCGAATGCCACCAACTGCTGATGAAGACCTGATCACAATAATAGATTAGCCTATAGTTATTAAGCAATAATATTCAATCTGCGAAATAATTATTTACTTTTTCCTTCATTTTGTTGAAATTGCTGAACAATTTTTTCAGTATTTTCGAATTGCTCATTTGATAACAAAACTTTCTGAGATGCTAAATACCGTTGACATGTTTTTTCTAAAGGAGGAATAGGAAGTCTAGGTAGACTAGGTTGAAAATGAAGCATTGGCAATTTGCTAGCTTCTAGAAATTGGTAATCGTCGACAGAAGAGGCATTTGACCTACAATAAATTAGTTTATCAAAAAAAAAAAAAAAGTATCACAATTAAACCCCGGATATTTAATTTCGTTTTAATAGACTGCTTGTACCTGTGCTTCACATGTCCCCATGAGCATAAATACGGATAACATAGCTAGTAATATGTCATACTTTTAAATATTTGCATGGAAACAATAATTAATTTTCATACTTTCTGTGAACAATTTTGATTGAAGTTGCACAACTTTCCAAAGTATCGCGCTTGTAAAATCTTCATTTTTAACGTGTAAAATTATGATAAACAAAACAATTCTTCAATTCTATTATTCATAATATTAAAAACATACGTTAACCCTGCAGCTAAATCTCTATTTTTACACAAATTATATGATAAGATAATCAAATTTAAAGATTCGCAAAACACTACGTAGCTATACTACCGTAGACTTGCTTGGTCTTTGCAATGCCGCGGTATTCAAATACAATGTACCGCGACTTCAAATAATAATCCTATCGGTAGGAATGAAAGTTCCTCCAAATAATTATTGGTTCCGTTTTCATAAAATTATTATTTAATAATTATTATTTTTATTCACTTTCCGCCTTCGTTTTTAAAAAAGTATTTACGACTTTGTTTCCTAAAATTTCAAAGTGAGGGCGCTGTCAGTCTTTGGCGCTGTTATTGGTAGGGGTGACAGAGGGTTAACGATAAAGGGTTCAAATCGACAAGAACTGTGGATCCTTTAGCCACGAACCCGTTGTCCGTGAACACTATATCGATCTTTGCTATATGGGTCACTTCGAAATTCTTTGGCGCTGAAGTCTGTGTAAGTTTTTTGGTTTACAGTAATTATTATTTATTAAATAAAATTATATTATTATTTACTTTAATTTTAAAGAGGCTGCACGACGTAATAGCGTTGCATTTTAAAATGACGTTGGAAGCCATTCGTTATTCTAATGGACAACTTGATATTTTGGATCAGCTGTTATTACCTTTGAAAAGCAAATATATCGAGATTAAAAATGTAAAAGATGGATGGACTGCTATCAAAACAATGCAGGTATCTGCGCCTTTGAATTTAAACAAGAAAGAAAGACTGTTTTAAATTTGTTATGGTATTACATTATGATGATTTTGTAGGTGCGGGGCGCCCCAGCTATTGCTATAGTTGGCGCTTTATCCTTGGCAGTGGAGTTGCATTCGCTTACTTTGGAAGAATCTGTAAAAGATAAAGAAGGACTGAAAAACTTTGTTAATTCTAATATGGAATATTTAGTTTCTGCTAGACCAACAGCTGTCAATATTAGCAAAGCGGCGCAAGAAATTTATTCTTTAACTTCTTCATTGCATCAAAATGAAAACGTCGATTTCGCCGGAATGAAACAAAAGTATGGTGCACATGTATTACGTTATACTTTCAGCTTTAGGCAATTTTAAATGTTATATTTTTAGAGTAATAAATCATTTAGAAATGATGTTTCAAAGTGATATTTTGGACAATAAATCAATTGGAGCTCATGGAGCAAATCATATTCGAGAGAATTGTGTTAAAAAACCTCTACGGATTTTAACACATTGTAACACTGGTTCTCTCGCTACAGCATCCTATGGAACAGCTTTAGGTAACTGTTTTATTGATAAATATTTTTCAAATTTAATTTTTTTTTTTTTGATACAAACTTTTTGACATCACTAGGTGTCATTCGCAGTTTGAATGAATCTGGAGATTTGGATCATGTATTTTGTACCGAGACCAGACCATATAATCAAGGTGCTCGTTTGACAGCTTACGAACTCGTGCACGATAAAATACCAGCCACACTTTTATGCGACTCAATGGTTGGTTGGGCTTTGCAACATCAAGGGATCAGCGCAATTGTTACCGGAGCAGACCGTGTAACTTCGAATGGAGATACTGCCAACAAAATAGGAACTTATCAAGTATACTTTTTTTTTATTTGTGTTTTTTTAATATTTTTATTAATTTCCTATTTTTAACAGCTGGCAGTTCTCGCAAAACATCATTCCATTCCGTTTTACATAGCCGCCCCATTTACAACTATTGACTGGAGTCTAACGAGCGGTTCTGGCATTCCAATAGAAGAAAGACCTGAAAATGAAATAACTCATTTTCAAGGAATTAGAGTGGCAGCTGAAGGAATTAAGTGCTGGAATCCATCTTTTGATGTTACACCAGCTTCTCTTATAACGGGAGGAATTATAACTGAGCAAGGTGTATTCGCCCCTCAAACGCTGATTGAACACAAGCCATAAAAGGTAATTAATAACTAAGATACTCAATTCTCATTCATTTATACACGCCAGTTATTGCTATTTTTATATTGAATATGAAGCTGGAATTATAAATTTCTATACAGTAGGATATGTTAAGGTTAAAAAATTAAACGCAATATGATTAACTAACTGCAAATATTTTATTTTAAACTAAACATATTAGGTAACATTCTAAAGTGGCAGAAAAAAGGGCTAAACATTTTGCATGTCCATAAAATCTGAAATTGGGCTTAAAGCTGGCGCCATACTTAGATAATACGTAGTGAAAATGACAATCTAGTTATTTTTAAAAGAGTTATAAAAATTAAAGAGAATAATTTGCATGTTATGAAGCTATAAGTGGATTTTCGTTTATACAAAAAGCGAATTAAAGTTTTTACAGAAGTGCTTGCTGCAATTAACGTTAACATTTTAAATATTATTTTTCGGGAATTATCGTTGCCTGAAAAATATATATATTTTTTTATTAGTTTAATATTTTCAATAATAATTTTCTGTAATCTCCACTGGTATCATCTGCTATAGCTTCCGATAATTCTTTTCCGAATAAAAGTCGGTATCTTTCTTTAATATCTCCTAAATTGGTCTATTGAAAAAATTGGGATGAAAAAAGAAATGAAATGGCAATGGTCTTAAGCAAGCGATCAATTGTACCTCGCAATGTGTAGAGAGAATTCGTATGAGTGTGGAATCGTCGCTGTCGATTCCTTGAAAGCACGAGTTCAATCTTTCTGCGAAATAGTCGCACTCATTGCGAATAAGTTTAACTAAATTGATGAAGAAAAAAAAAATTGTTTTGAATTTAGGGGAACTTTTATATTTATTATAAAAGATTTACTTAATATCAAATAGGGAATTTGTTCATCAGAAATCAACAGTGATTTTGCATCATTTTCAATTGTATCATTCAATTCAATCACGGCTTTCAATTGTTCCAAACTGCGTGATTGGATGAATTCAATCAGTTTTTCGCCGTTTTCTGAAGCAACCTGCATAAGTTACGTAATTATTGTAGAATTATTGTTGCGTAGTTTAATATTTACCGTGCCTCTTTTAGTTTTTGGGCTTCCTCCAACACATTTTCACTGTTCACTTCCCCATTACTTTCCAAAATCCAAATTATAACTGCTCGAAAATTATCTTCTTTTATGTCCATTTCTGGGCCATATTCTAAGTAGTAATAAAAATTCAGTTGCAAGATATATTAATCAAGGAAAAGTACGTAATATAATAGAACAGCTACTTTCTCTGTATTCATTTACAATTGCCAATCTTTCCTAAAAAAAAATTAAATGGAATTGAAGAGTTTCATTAAATAGTAAACATTACAATATACCTGCGATTGCAATGGTACTAGAATTTCCAGGACGTCTCGTCCATTTCCCTATAATTATAGCAACCACACTTTTAATATGCGAGCGTTATTCATGGTTTAATAACGTATTTACATTGAGTGCAATTTGCAAACAGTCAACGAGATATTCACGTTCTGAAGATAATAAAGCTAGACATAAACTTTCAAAATGTCCTCCAAGCTCTCCTTTAATGTCTTCGCTTAACTCCTGCATAAAACAATTTTGCATTTACTCAATAATTATTATTATCGCATAAAATGATTCGCACATGTACTCAAAAACTTACTCGGCTGTAAAGGGCTTTGTACTTTTTTTTGATTTCTTGTCTTTGAGCATTGCTGTGAGATGTCATTACTTCAATAATTACTTTTTCATCACTTCCCAGCCCCTTCATTGCTTTCTGGAGCTTGATAGCTCCACGTTCTCCGTTGAAGTTGGCCGTAGGGACAATCGTGCTCTATTTAAAATAATTTGTAAATTTACGTTATTAAGTTTTCATAACGTTTTACTTAGACTTTACCGAATAAGACAACATAGCTGGGGTGACACTTTTGAAAAACTATATGTGAACATGCATTTATTAATAGGTGACAAATTGACCGGTTGTTATAGCAACAGTTCTGCATAACAAAACCAGCAATGACATTATCTTATTGAATCAAAATACCAACTGAATAAATTTAAAAATTATTATAATTATAGACTTTAACATACATTTTTTTTTTAACATTATAATTAACTACTTGAGCTCAAATTATGCATTTTTATTACCAAACAAAATTGTTAATAATAATTTGTCTTTAAAAAAAGTTGAACTCGATTTTGATTCTGGTAGAAGTAGCCGTAAGGCTGTTTCTAAATATTCTGAACATGAACAATGAATTTTTTAAGTAATTATTCCATAAATTTTATTTTTTTTTTTTTATACATGAACTCAAATGTGCGAAACTGCTTTAGGAAGAAAGGCGCTTTTTGACTATCCCACCCCAAAACTTGGAGGCACCCTGGGTGCTCCAGCTAGCGCATAATCAAAACTATCTCGTGATGATCTGGCGAATTTCTCGCTATACTCTGATGGCTCTCGCGCTCTTTCACCATGCTTTCGCGTCAGAAAAAAACACAAACACTAGTATTTAATTGTTTTTGTAATGCAGTGGGGGTAGGGAGATAAGGGATAGGGATCATAGGGTTTTTCCCATTTGGCCAGGCACGGGCAATATTGAAGTCATCAACTTGGAGCTCGCGAGTTCCAAGTTGTTGTTTTTTTTTGTTGGAAAAATTACTGTATTATTAAATTACTGTAAGAGTCCGATTTAACTTTAATTAAAAGCGATTTTTATTATTTACAACAAACTATAAAATGTACAAAATTGCTCAAATGTGCCGCGAAATCTGCTGGTCGATATTCGTGGACGACCCTTGCCATATCTACCCCCTAATCACTGGCTTCAACGTCAGCAATAGGTTCACCGTTGTGTAGTAGCAGACTACTCGAGCCGATTGAAATGAAATGTGTTAACTACAAGTAGGAGTATCTTCGTATTAAATAGTTATCAGTTATAAACTTAAAAGTTTGATCGATGGCTGGAATTAGAATTATCGGTTTCCTTAAACAAGGAAGGCCTAATTCTTTGAAGCTAAATTTTAATCGTCAACGTGGTAATTATGATTATTTTTTGTTCTTTGCAAACTATGGCGATTGATAACCTTGAATAGACCTACCGGTGTTAGACATGCCGAGGATATGTCACTATTGTCACCTCTATCTAATTTAATTTGAATCATTTGAAAGCAGCCAAGTATTTATTATTAAACTGGAAGGTTAATTAACGATTAAATTAGGCTTATTTGGTTTTAATATGGTTATATAAATATCTACAGTAGATGCAAACTAACGGTAAATTTGCCGGTTATGGATTGCATTTTTTTACAATATTATTATGTCATTGTAATTTCTGGTAAATTGTTGTTAATAATTATGTATATTTATTTAAATAGGTTTCAATTTTTATAGAACTATCACGATGTCTTCAATATTAAGTACGTTTTATTTATATAGAAAATAATTATGTTAACGGTATCTTTTATTAATACAAATTCGATGACTTTGCATTTAGACGAAAGACAAGTAGTCAACTATGAGATAAAGAATTCAGTAGCAGTATTTAAAATAAATACTCCTAATTCGAAGGTCTGTTTACTAAAAATTTATTTAGAATTAAATCTGTAATAGTAGTTGTATTTAATTACTAGGTTAACACATTGAACGAGGCTACTATGACGGATGTAAAACAATGCATGGAAGAAATTCGAAATAACGATAAGGTCAGCAGCGTTGTCTTAATTTCGGCTAAGCCGGATAATTTCATCGCCGGTGCGGATATCAAGTAATTATTTATTTAAACTTGGAAAATTGAAACTAGTTTTTTTAATATTTGTATTTTAATTATTAGCATGCTGGCTTCTTGCAAAACTGCGAGTGAAGTGGCCCATTTATCTTCAGAAGGGCAAGCAACAATTAAATCGATTGAAGATTTTCCAAAACCCGTCGTAGCTGCTATTAACGGTTCTTGTCTTGGGGGTGGTTTAGAAGTTGCACTTGCTTGTCATTACAGAATAGCAACGAAGAACAAAAAAACTGTTCTTGGTGTTCCTGAAGTGATGTTGGGTCTGTTACCAGGCGCTGGTGGCACTCAAAGGTTGCCAAAGCTGTTGCTTCTTCCTGATGCTTTAGACATGATTCTTACTGGCAAAAATATTCGACCAGATAAAGCTAAAAAAATGGGTCTAGTTGACTTGTTGGTAGCTCCAATTGGTTAGAAATGTTTAGATTGTAACTTTTTGGAGGTTATTTAATGGTATTTGCTTAATCAAGGTCCTGGAATTAAACCGGTCGAAGAAAGAAATATGGAATACTTAGAAGAAGTAGCAGTTGGAGTCGCAAGGTGAAATTAAGAAATGATAGATTATTATTCTTTATTATATGTTTTAAAAATGTAATTAAATTAGCTCTTTAGCTAATGGAACTTTGAAGGCTAATCGTAAAAGAGCTCTCATTGGCCGTACGTTTTTTATGTTTATACTTTAAGGAGTTTTTTTTTTTTAAAAATTATTTTATTTTAGGTTTAACTGAGTATGCAACTGGTTTTCAATGGATAAGGAACAAAATATTTGATAAAGCTCGAGCGCAAGTTATGAAAACAACATTGGGTTTGTATCCAGCTCCTTTGAAGATTCTCGATGTAGTTAAAACTGGATTAGAGAAAGGCGCCAAAGCCGGTTACCTAGCCGAAAGCACCAGTTTTGGAGATTTAGCTATGACCAAGGAAGCTAAAGCTCTTTTTGGCTTATTTTATGGTCAAACAGAATGCAAGAAAAATCGCTTTGGAAATCCTCAACGACCTGTTAAGTAAGCTTCTTTGCTTTTATTCTTTAAAACTATTTATGGTTGAATTTATTATTTTTACTTGAATTAGAAATATTGGAATTCTTGGTGCTGGGTTAATGGGTGCGGGGATAGCTCAAGTTAGCCTTGATAAAGGGATCGGAGTTGTCTTAAAAGACATGGATTTGAAAGGTTTAGGTAGAGGACAAAATCAAGTAGAAAAAGGTTTGACGGATGGGGTAAAAAAGAAGAGAATAACTCCGTGAGTTTTGAATTTTATAGTTAGAAAATAAATTTTAATATCTAAATAATATTAATTTGATTGCAGTCACGAACGAAATCTTATAATGGCTCGGCTTGATCCAACGTTGAACTATGATCGATTCAAGGAATTGGATATGGTCATTGAAGCAGTTTTTGAAGACATTAATATAAAGCACAAGGTAATAAAAGAAGTGGAACAGTTAATTCCTGAACATTGCATATTTGCTTCGAATACATCGGCTTTACCTATATCCAAAATAGCTGCCGCAAGTAAACGCCCAGAGAATGTAAGTAATTGGGAATACAAATTATTGGATTATATTAAGTTTATAACTGTAATTATTGCCAGGTGGTTGGTATGCATTATTTCTCTCCAGTTGATAAAATGCAATTGTTGGAAATTATCACAACAGATAAAACCTCTAAGGATGCAGCTGGTACATCGTGATTTAAAAATTAAAAAAAAAATGATGACTGAATTCGCATTTGCTTTTGTTTTCTAGCTTCGGCTGTAAATGTTGGTCTTCGTCAAGGAAAGGTAGTTATTGTTGTAGGAGATGGACCTGGTTTTTATACCACAAGAATTTTATCGGCTATGATGGCGGAGGCAATTCGCGTTATGCAGGAAGGAGTGGATCCCCCTAAATTAGATAAATTAACGAAGAAGTTTGGTTTTCCAGTGGGGGCAGCTACTTTGGCTGACGAGGTTGGTTTAGACGTTGCCGCTCATATTGCTGATTACCTTGGGGGCGTTTTTGGTGAACGATTCTCTGGAGGAGATCCTAAATTGTTGAAGGAACTTGTCGCTAATGGATACTTGGGTGAAAATTAATCATTACCGGTATCTAAAAAAAAAAAGGTTCAAACTCTTTAATTGCTTGTCATAATTTATTTAGGGAGAAAGTCAGGTAAAGGGTGTTACGTCTATACGCCCGGAAGTAAAGAAAGGGTTGTAAATCCTGGAGCCGAAGATATTTTAAAAAAATATAGTCTTGAACCCAAAGGAAAATCTTCGGATGAAGATATTCAATTGAGATTAGTTACTCGTTTTGTGAACGAAGCTGTCTTGTGCCTTCAAGATGGAATTTTAGCTAATCCGGTAAATTACAATTTAAATTAGCTCTTGCGGATGTTAATTAATTTTTTTTTTTAAATTGCATTTTTAGGTTGAAGGGGATATCGGAGCCGTTTTTGGTCTCGGATTTCCTCCGTGTCTAGGTGGTCCATTCCGTTGGATAGACATCTATGGAGCTGATAAAATTGTGAACCACATGAGGGAGTATGAAGCCAGTTACGGTAAACCATTTACTCCTTGTCAATTGCTATTAGATCATGCGAATAACCGAGAGAAAAAGTTTCACAAAAAGTGATTCAACGACTAAATAATTTTGATTAGGGTTCAATAACATAGATTGTACGTAATGCAAATGCGATTATTTCCAGTACAAACTTATTTTTAATGAAAGAAATGTCTACTTTTGAGAGATGTAATAATGCTTTTTAATAAAACTAATGATAAATTGATTTATGAACGGTAATATTTAACGCAGTTTGTTTATTTGCTACCACATGTGGTAAAAGTAAATAGTTTGCACTCGTGTCGTAACATCAATGCGATGTTGCGTAATAGTTAATGGTGAAGTGGGGAACCTTGCAGTATTTTGAGGAAAATTTAGTTATAGAAATGAGCTTCGCAATTACCGTAATAAATTCTGTTGCTTTCATTTATATCGATACATTAAATTCGCAGGTATTATAATTTTGATTTTTATATTTAATTTTAAAAAAATAATTTCTTATTTATAGGTAAATTATGTTGATCAAACAACATTAGATAATATTCCTGATTTGGTGGAGCAAGTAAACAAGTTGGCTGTCGATGTGCATGTCAATTACTTGATTATATCGTCAACCAAACTTAATTATTTTATGACTTCCGTCGAGTTAAGCATATTACAAGATAATTGCGCGTCTTCTGCGGCAATAAGTAGCGTTTCCAATACTTTGCAGTCACTGACAAATACTATCGAGTCTTTTCCAAAACCAGTAATAGCTGTAATAAACGGGGAATGCAGCAGTTTTGGGCTGGAATTAGCATTGGCTTGCAAATATCGCATTGCTATTAATAGTTTAAATTGTAAATTTGGATTCCCGGACGTGGAATGGGGTTTATGTCCAGCCGCGGGAGGTTGCCGGCGACTTGCGCTAACTGTGACCCTAGAAACAACATTAGATTTACTATTGAGTGGAAGATGCATCAACGCCGAAAAAGCCTATCATGTAGGACTGGTTCATAAACTTTCAGACGAAAGCCAATTGGAAGTTCAAGGCGTTGAAAACTTATGCATTGAATTCGTTCAATCGGAAAACCAGGCTAAATTGAATAATTTTAAAAGAAGAAGGCTGATCAATTCATATCTAAGTAACAAACAATTATTATTGTCCAACTTTGAAATTTGAATTTTTAAGTCAAATTAATTTTTTTATTAGGTATTGACAACGTCATAAATTTCATTTCTTTTAAAGGGAGTGTACTTCACAGAAAAAAAGCAGAAGTAATGCATATGTGCAAGTTTATTTACACGGCACCTGCTGCTATTCTCGGTTTGGTGGAACATGCGCTGAAATATAAGAAAGGTTCAGAAACAATCGTAGCTTATGATTTAATTGAGAGAATGTGTTTTGCAGGATTAGCAGCGAATAAAAAAACTCGGCCTCTTCTTAATTTGTAGCGAGTCAAATTTCAACAAATGTTGAATTGTACTACAACCGATTGTACCACTAATTGCATTGTGATTTTGGGCGATGATAGAGAAACTTTTACGTCATTTTTAAGAAATGATTTAAATAATAAGCCATCAATCAGTTGTTTTCCCACTATCGGCTTGCAAATAACAAATTGGCATAATAAATATCGCATCATCCAACAAATAAGATGTACTGAAAATCTATTTGCAAACCTATCGCCGGACAATTGCACTTTTATTATTGAAAATTCTTCTGAAGATCTTTTAATAAAAGCTAAATGGAAAGAAAACTTCAATTTAGTGGATAGCTTATACTTGAAAGTATACACATCGGTTACAAGTTCAATATCCGATGAGGATAATGGCAATAACGTAATATATTTTTACGACAACTTTAATAGCAAATAATTTATTTTTTCTTTTGTATTTAGATTGTTAAAGTAAGAAAGTACAATTATTTTAAGAATTTTAAAGTTTTGGAAGTTCTTGGTTCAGAAAGACTGTCTTCTAAATTGATTGGTATTGCCATAATTATAATTATAGTAAATTTATTATTTTATCCAATGGTAATTAAAAAAAAAATTTTTATTGCAGACAATATTATCATTCTTGGTTCCAATTTAGGAAACTTAGTTATTACTGTCAACGGTAATTCAGGCTATGTTCTCCGATTGTTAATGGCGATGATGTTGGAAGTTTTAAATCTCATTGTTGAAGGAGCGAACCCTTGGAAAATTCAAAAATGGCTTTTTAAATTTGGCTATGAATCCAAAGTTTTAACACTGTTAGACAAAATTGGTTTGGATGTCATTCATCGTGAATTAACGCATTATTTTGCAAAAGCCTATCACCCTAGATTCCAATGCGACAAAGTATTGATCTTTCTGGAAATCATGATAGCTCGCGGATTTCTTGGGATAAAATCGGGAATCGGATTTTATTGCAATGAGAAAATGAAAAACAAACAGGTTTCAAAAATTTTAAAAGATTGCAAATTTCAACCATCAACAAAAACAATTGACAGAGAAAGTGCTCAATGGCGAGTAACTTGCAAATTAGTTAACGAAGCTGTAACATGTTTACAAGAAAATGTGATTGATTCGATTGTAAGTTTTATTTAAGAATTTTAAAAAATTGCAATAATAGAATTTTTAAATTATGCAATTTAGTTAACTGCTGATGCAGCGGCTGTCTATGCAATTGGCTTTCCTCCGGCGTCAGGAGGCCCCTTTAAATGGATAGATATTAACGGCGCTTCGAAAGTAATTGAAAAAATTACAGAATTTGGTAATGTACCAAGTAAATTACTTTGCGAAAACGCTAGCATTGACAAGACATTTTATTAATAATTGGGTAAGAAAAAAATGGTGGCAATTTAATTCGACCAATTGGGTGGTCCAGGGGTAATTCCACAAGCCTTATGGTTTCTTCAGCATAATTTGATCAAGATTTTATTAAACATTTTTTATTGATTGAATTTTGGCTGGGAAAAAATATTTTACAAAATAAATAGCGATATTTGGCATTATCGATTAATAATACCGTATAATATTAATTTCTTTTTTTTCAAGCAAATACCTTACTGGTAGATGGTTTAATAATAATTATAAAGCTGAAATATGGCCGTAATTTTGGAACAGTTTAACTTTGTAATATTTTTGATTTCTTTTATAAAATAAAATGGTTTGTTCATTGAATTTTTATTATTTTATTTAAATAAATATGAATCGGCCACGCGATAGTTTATTTTCAATGTCCGGTCATGTTGTCCAGCGACTGGTTGGGCTCGCATAGGACACTAGCGTAACTAGCGGGATTTTTTTAAAGTTTTTATTCATCTCGAAAATGGCGACCGTTGTAACAGCAGTTGAAGACGGTCTCGGGAAAGAAGATACCAAAATTATAATAAATAGTCTTGGTAATATCAATGAAAATCAATCGGTTGATATAGATGGAGATCATAAGAAGAAGAAAAAAAAGAAGAAGAAGAAAAAGAATGGTAAGTCGCGATTAAGCGTGTTTGAAATGACTTGCTATTTTGCACATGGTTTGCACTCTACCTTAGGAGATTAATAAAACTCGTACATGTAGCTCATAATAATTATTATTATCGTCGCTCAAATACAATAATGAAAAAGAAGAAGAAAAAAATAAATAATAGATGCGAAATGTTATTAAATTAAATTTAGCGGGAGCAGCTGATATAAATGGTGAAAAAGACGACGTTGTCGAAAATGGAACCGACGAGACAATTGAATCGAAGACGGAAAAGATATCCCTAACTGAACCAAACGTTAATGGGGACGTAAATTCTGCGGCAGCTAGTAAATCTAAAAAGAAAAAGAAGAAAAGTAGGGTTTTTTTTATTTTTTTTTTATTAAATATTGATAATTATGTGGTAAATTTTAATATCCTTCATTTCGATATAGACGAATCGAAATCGGGACAAACTAACCCACCATCTGTTCCAATCAGTCAACTTTACCCAGATGGAAATTTTCCAGTTGGACAAATTGTGGAATATACATCGAAAACGGATGAGTAGGTTTTTCGCGAACGTTTTTTTTTTTTGAGTATTTTATTGCAATTTAATATTTGTTTATTTCTACTCGGTAGTCGCTCGGCTATTAATAGATTTACTAATGAAGAAAAACGAGCTCTGGATCACCTACAAACGGATATTTATAACGATATTAGACAAGCAGCAGAAGCTCATCGACAAGTACGTTATTCGTCTTAATATTATATTGCTTTCATAAAATATACGACTAATTATTTTAATAGACGCGACAGTACATGCAAAGTTATATTAAACCTGGAATGACGATGATTCAAATATGGTAATTTATTTATTTTGTTGTGAATTATTTTATACAATTTAATTGCATGTATTTCCTTTATCTTATTTATCGCATTTATCTTATCAATATATCTGAATAAAACTTGTAATACATTTTCAGTGAAGAGTTGGAAAATACTGCTCGAAAATTGATTAACGAAGATGGATTAAAGGCTGGCCTGGCTTTTCCTACAGGTTGTTCTTTAAATCATTGCGCCGCTCATTACACACCGAATGCAGGCGATACTACAGTTCTTGGTGTCGACGATGTTTGTAAAATTGACTTTGGTACTCACATTAATGGTAATAGCGAAGACATTTCATTAAACTTTGATGATTTATTGATCTTAATTTGAAACGAATGTTATTTTTAATAGGGCGAATAATTGACTGCGCGTTTACTCTTGCCTTTAATCCAAAATATGATAAATTGTTGGAAGCAGTCCGAGACGCAACCAATACAGGAATACGGGTAAAGTGAAATTATTTCAAAAAGGTGCCGGTATAATATTTAATACTTTTGATATTGCATTTTAAAGGAAGCGGGAATTGATGTTAGGCTTTGCGATATTGGCGAAGCTATTCAAGAAGTTATGGAATCCTACGAAGTTGAGTTGGATGGAAAAACTTATCAAGGTTCAAAAATTTAATGTCTTATGATTATAACTATTTTTTTTAAAAAAAACAAATTGTTGTATTGTAGTAAAAGCAATAAGAAATTTAAATGGGCATTCGATTGCTCCGTATCGAATTCACGCCGGAAAAACTGTCCCAATAGTTAAAGGTGGAGAAGCTATTGTTATGGAGGTATTTTGAGAGTTTAATACATTTTTTTTTTAAATAAAGAATGTTGAATTAAAATGTGTTGCTTTTTAGGAAAATGAGTTTTACGCAATTGAGACTTTTGGTAGCACAGGAAAAGGTTACGTACATGACGACATGGAAGTATCACATTACATGAAGAATTTTGATGTAGGACATGTACCATTAAGGTAATTAGGCTTGTTAAAATTCGAAAACCATTTTCGATAACTTTTTAATAATGATATTTTCTTTAGATTGGCTCGTTCAAAGCAGATGTTAAATGTTATTAATCAAAATTTTGGCACTCTCGCTTTTTGTCGTCGGTGGTTAGACCGGTTGGGACAAACCAAATATTTAATGGCATTGAAGGATCTATGTGAAAAAAATATCGTAGCTCCATATCCACCATTATGCGATATCAAAGGTTCTTATACTGCACAATTTGAGCACACACTTGTATTACGGCCTACCTGCAAGGAAATTTTAAGCCGAGGCGATGATTACTAATTAGGCAAATTTATGTTGGAAACCTGAGGATATAAGAAAGACATACGTGAATATATTAGTATCTTCCTCTAATAAACATTTTGCACCTACAAGGTGTTTTGGTTTGAAATTTTCTACATCATAATTTTTGAAGAACCGTATTTTTTCAGTTTTATTTCTAATGTATAATAATTTTATCACGATAACGCCATCGTTCGTGTAATGAAATAACTAGGTTAGTTCTGTGTTCACCTTCACCATTGGTGAAATTAATCGTTATATAACATTTGTAACGATTATTATTGACATTTCTTAATAAAAAAAATTTTTTGCTGTGAAATTTACTCTCAATCGGTAAAAATTTGTATAATGATGATATCGTCAGTGCGACACCACTGTATTAACGCTGCATCAAATCTATGGGCGGTGTAAGTAGATTGCATATTATTAATTAACCGTAAATTTTATGAGAATGAATTTTTTAATGAAAGCTAAAAAGGTAATTTGACCTTCAAATTGAAGGCTATAAAATATTTTTTTGTGAAAACGGTTAATGCGGGAAAACGATCAATCGAGGTTAAGTTTGGTTCTGACGCGCTCAAATGTACACGTGTTTTACATTAGCAGGCTACAGTTTATTATTAGTTTATAATAATTACCAATGATTAATTTATAATTGTTAATGTTAGTGGACTATGACGCTCTGAAATATCTAAAAAGTATCAAAATTAGCATGTTAAAGTTTGTAGAATCTATGGTAGAATGATGCAAAGGTTGATACCTATACAGTAACCTTGATTTGATATCAAACTCCAAATCAAGAAGAAGAAGTTGTATAGTCATTGTTATTAGTTCGATGTGTTGTGCTGCAATTGGAAGGGAAAATGTCTGCGAGAGAATCGCCAAGTTTTCTATTGTCTTTATCAGTAAGTTTAAACATTAGAGTTTAAAATAAGGATTAATATAATTTCTTTCTTATTTATAAAAGTCTGGAGCCGCAGCAGGAATGGCGGTAGATTTGACTCTCTTTCCGCTGGATACGATTAAGACGAGACTTCAGAGTGCTCAAGGTTTTAGAGCTGCCGGAGGATTGCACGGAATTTACCGAGGAATTGGATCAGCATTTTTAGGATCTGCACCTAATGGTTTGCTAAGTAGATCTACTGGGTTTAAAAACAGCGGTTAATATAATTTTGAATTAGCTGCGATGTTTTTTGTCACCTACGATTCATTAAAGAAAATACTAAAACCTTACGTCTCCGAATCATCAGAATCGTTTGTTCACATGGGCTCAGCTTCAGTCGGAGAAGTGGCAAGGACAATTATTTGACATAGAATTTATTCTATATCGTTATTAAAACATTATACTGAATTAATTTTATTATAGATGGCGTGTATTATACGAGTGCCTGTTGAAGTTGTAAAGCAAAGAGCTCAAGCTTCGCAACAACATACTAGCTTTCATGTGTTCAAAAATACAATTGCTGCCGAGGTATAATAATGTTTGCATTATACATTTTCTCTTTTTAGTTTTTTAAATCTATCTTTCGTTCGAAGGGTTTTCGAGGTCTTTATAGAGGATACTTAAGTACCGTTGCCAGAGAAGTAATTGACATGAGTCAACATTTTAAAGATTTATTTAAGCAAGCATTTTAAATAATTTTCAGTCCCAATTTTTTTTAGATACCCTTTTCTTTTATTCAATTTCCTCTATGGGAATACTTTAAGGTGCTATATTTGATGATAATTTTTATAAACATACAATAATTTTATCTCTCCAATTTTTCTTATAGAAAGTTTGGTCAAGTAAACAACAGCATTATGTAGATTCTTGGCAGGCTTCTTTATGTGGAGCTGCTGCAGGTTTTATCATTTTTGGCTACCGGTACATTTACGAATTATTTTAATATTAATTTTACTTTTTTTGAATTTATTAGGAGGAATTGCTGCAGCTATTACTACTCCATTAGATGTGGCTAAGACGAGAATAATGTTAGCTGAGGTAAAATAATTTATTCAAAAAATGTATTTAACCATTACAATAAATATACATTTACCTTTTCTTTTCAGAAAGGTTCTGCAATTGCCAAAGGAAACATTTTAGAAGTATTAAAATCAATATTCCAAGAGAAAGGAGTTAAGGGGTAAATAAATAAAATATTTTTAATGTTATCACCGCTGAAGGGCAATGAATTAATTTATACATAAAAAAAATAATTTATAGATTATATGCTGGAGTTGTGCCTCGAGTTTTATGGATATCTGTAGGGGGATCAGTATTTTTTGGAGTATACGAGAAAAGCAAATATTTTTTTCAATACTTATCTTAACATTGAATTTTATATTTGCAAATTATTTGTTGATTGTAATTTTTTATGACTTTACGTATCGGTTATTATAATATTTTACTAATAATTTTAGTTAGAATTGAAATCAGAATTTAATATTATTTAGTTTGCAGAGAAATATTAATTAAATTGGACAATTAAAAAAATTGTATGCAGTAGGCCTACGTATTCTGTTATAAGATAAAATTTGTATTTAAATTTGTAAAAAAAATAATAATAAATCTTGTATAAAATTTATATAGGTCATTTTTTTAGTAATTCACAACGTGGTTTGCTAGTTTGACCCATGCATCACGGAATCAATAAGTAGATTAATCAGAGCCCGAGTCAAATCTACAGTACTATGACATAATTATGTAATCCCACGTCGTTTGTATTTGCCGCATTTCAACTGCGCATGCGTATTTTTTAAGGTTTATTTAGTTTATCGATAGATGGCGATAGTTTCAGCTTGCGGACTTTTGGTCGTCGACTCGACAAAGCCATGGCCGCCGCCAAATCTGAAGTTCTTCAAAGTTTGTACACGAATTTAAGTGTAAGTTACTTTGTTCAAAGATATAAAATTAAAAGAAAAATTTATAATATTTTATTGCAGTCTTTAAGCTGTCCGTATTTATCAACTTCCGGAGATAAACTTGAGAATTTGAAAGAATTGTTGACAGATGTAGATTTACGTTACGATTTTTTAAATTGGTTGTTTACAAGGTACAGTGTACGTGTACAGCTGTAGGTTGATGTCATAGAATTTGTTGTGAACTGATCAAAATGACAATAATTATATTGAAATTCTATGTTGTCTAATGTACTTGTGCAATTGAAATGTTATTCAACTGTTAATTACATAATTTTAATTTCTGTGTTTGATCTGTAGCTTGGATGTCCAGTTGACTAAAAGGTTAAATAAATTACCGGACGAGTTAAAATGTGGTAAGTACTATACTGAATTTTAGAGTTGTTATTGTAAATTAAAAAAAAAATTAATAAAATTTTTTAGCTCCTTTTCCGAATATTTTCGCCAGTTTAAAACTTCGCCGTATAAAACATACTCGGGTAATCGTATACTTTATAAGAATTATTATACTAAGCAGGGAAATAAATGTTTCATGGAATTAATATTGTCAGTCAAAAGTCTCTACGGAATACCAGATTAACAATTTATTATTGCTAATAAGTAGCTGCTGTATAAACGAAACTTTACCAGGTGCTGATGAAAGGTATATAATTACCTTTTTTTTTAGTGCAAGTGTATACATTTTTTAATTTTGTTTGGTCAGAGAGGAAAAATTTGAAGTGGAAGTCGATTGGGATTGTAGTGATTTTAAACGTTGCAGCGGATTCGTTCCTCGAAATATTAAAAGGGAAATTTCTAAAATTAAAAAAGTTAAAGATAAAGATCGAAAATTGTAAATTGTTACAATGTTATAATAATATAGTAGAAAACATTATAATAATATGATAATATTCATTTTAGAGTCGATTTAGAAAGTTGTCTTCTAAATTTAGAAAAGGAGCATAATTCAATTGTTTTAAATATGCAAGAATTTCCTGAAATTGTAAGAAATTGTAATATCTAATTTTTTTTTTCTTTCGTATCAATATTATTTATAAATAGAGTTTACCAACAAACTCATCACTACAGCAGTTTCATGGATGCATTAACGATCTTTCTAGACATCTCCAGATGTATAAGAAAATTCACGAAGTTACTTTTGACCCTGTACTAACCAATTCTAGTACAAATTCAGCTCTTTTTGAAAATTTAAGTTTGGATTCGTTATCTACTGAGGTAACTCAAACTAAAATGGTAAGTACATAATAAAAAATATTATAATTAATATTTTTCAATAATATTTAAATTTTGTTTTATACTTTTCCTTCTTTCTATTAAGATGGTGGAAGTTTTGGAAAAGACCAGCAAGAGATTTTCTGAGATTGATTTCGCTTTTAAAAGTTTGCAAACTTTTGCACACGAAAATAATTTCGTTTGATTACGGTGATTGTAGTTTTTTATGGTAAATTTTCATTAAAGCTTAATTAATTTCTATTGTTTAATATTTTTATTGTTTTGTTTACTGCACATTGATTGCGAAATAAAATTAAATCAGAAGTGCTCATTTTATTCTTCTAATTTGGGTGTGTCGAATTTACTGAAAAATTTAATCAAATTAATTCTAAATTAAATAACTACATGTATACAGTATTAGGAATAACTTTTGCTAGGTTTAACATTGAGGTATTTACACAGAAAGTCGCACCAAATATGTTCATGTTATAATAAATCTACTGTATTTTTATTTTCTAATAAATTGAAAATGGAGTCAAAATTTTAAAAATAGGCGCTATAACGAATTAGAAATGTGATTGGTTTAGCTTATAGGTTTGATTTTGCACATGATAGCGACATAAGGTTTACACGCAAAAGCTTCACTGCATAAAAGTTACGCACGGGCGAGCAAACATATGCAGTGAGCGTTTTGTCGCTGTATAAACAGCGACATCTAGTGGCTATTATTTATAGTATAGAATTTTTTTTGAGGAATTTTTTGTCATTATGGTGTTTATTCTGTCGAGTTCCAATTTTCACGTTTAATAAAAATGTTGGGGAATCTAAACAAGCTCATTACCAAGATAACCAGTGACAAGGTTTTGTTACTCTTCTTTACAATTGTTTCAAGTTTATAACATTTTTTTTATTATTAAGCAGACGCGAGGAGGTTCCCCCGGGGTGTCATCTTTTGGATCTCCTTCGCACTCCTCGTCAGGTGATCAATCTACCGAAAGTAACTTCAAGGAAGATGAAACAGCTGAGGTATACAGTATTTATTTTAATTTTTCTGTGGTTGATTAAGAAACCAATGTGTTTAGGGTTTTTTATGTCCTCGGTGTATGGAAAATTTTATATCGCCGGAAGAACTTCAATCTCATTATGAAGCTACTCATTCTGAGATACCCCAACACATTTGCCCCATTTGTAAAGATACATTCGCTACGGGAGATCAATTACAGATTCATTACACAGCTGATCACGCAAGCAGCGGCGTCCAGTCTTTAAACGGAGATTTAAAAATTCTAAAACAGGAGCTAGCCGAATTGCACACAACTTTGAAAGAAGAACGATGGTATTCAGCTGAGTTGAAAAAAGAAGTTACTCGACTAGGCGGAGTTGTTGAACGAGAAGAAACTGAGGTAGTATTATCTAGGTAACATTTACGAGATTGTTAAAGTAGATCATTTATATTTTTAAAGGAATCCATGTCAATGAAACAACAATTAAAATCACAGGAAGAAACAAAATCTCTTTGTAGGAGGTTTATTTTTTATATACTTCTAAGCAAAGAATAATAATTACTCTGTATTGTAGTAACTTCAGAAATAGTTTTGTTGAGGAAACAGTTGGGAGAAGCTGTTGAAACTCATATGATAGTGAAACAGCAAAAAGACTTATTGGAACAGAGTTTAACTAAAATAGTTCGTTTGCATAAAAAGATTGAAAACATCTTTGATGAACATTAAATTTTAATATTCTGTATGCACTTTCTTAGACCCATGAAAAATCTAATTTGTTAGAAAAGGTGGAAGATGAAAAGAACTTAAGATTGAGTTTAGAAAATGACACCCAACAGTTAAAGGTTGTTATAATTATATATACGTTTGGTTATGTCTCTTTTAATTTAAAATAATACTATTAACAATTTAAATTTAGAGAATAAATTTAAAATTAGAAGCCGAAGTTAATAAGAGGTGGGGTTGAATTTTGATTTTATTTTCATATTTAATAATGGTTTTGGTTTTATCGTATATAAAAGAGATGTTGATGACCATAGTGAAGAATTGAAAAACCGTTTTGAGGCAACATTAAAACAGTGCAAAGAACTAAATGAGGAAAACCAGTTACTAAAGAAAAGCGTTGAGGATATTGGAATCAAAAACGCAGACAGTATAAACTCTTTGAAAAAAGAATTAGATAAGGCCAACAGATTGTTCAAAGACGAAAACGAATCTCTTTTGAAGCAAATTGAGAGTTTTAAAAATGACAATATAAAATTGTCTGGAGATATGAAAACAGTAAGTTGCCTGCAGAATTAATTAACTTTTACGTACATGTACTGTATTGTTATAAGATTTATTATTGTGATTCTAGATGCAGCGAAATAACGAGGATGCTAATAGACAATCTGAAATCGTAGCCACTCAACTAAAATCTGAGATAGACGAACATAAAAAAGCAAACGCAAATTTTCAAGTTAAATGCAAGGAATTGAACGAAAAATTACAATCGGTACTTGCGAAATTTATTTATTTTTTAACCTAATAACATATTTTAAAATCATCTTTAGATCCAAACGAACTATAATGAATTGAAAAATAATTATGATGGTCAAAACACCGAATTTTCAAAGTTAAAAACTGAGTTCCAACACAAAATTGAAAGTTTAAAGGCCGATTTGAACGAAAAATGTTTGTTAATTGATAAAGTATGTGTTTTTATTTTTGTTCTTTACTTAAATTAAATTATTTAATTCGTTAGCTTTCAGCTGAAGATAAAATTAAGAATTCTCAAATTATTGCTCAGAAAACTGAATTGAGCGATATCCAGTCCGTGTTGCAGAATCAATCTTCAATTGTTGATGAATTAAAATTGCAATCGCTGAATATGAAAATGGAAATTGAAAATGAAACTCGATTAAAACAGCAAAAGTATGTTTGTAAAAAGGCTAATGAATGCAACTGATTAATCAATTATTTAAATTTCAGTCACGGTCGTGCTACAGACTTGCAGGCTCAGCTTGAAAAGCAGAAAGAAATAATTGAGCGCATAAATCAAGAACGTGACGAACTTTATTCTAAAATTGAGGCAGGAGAAGGCAGCAATGCAGCTATTCAGCAGTTACAGTTAGAAAATGTCTGATTTTACTGAGGAAGTAAATTAAATTGTATTATTAAACTTTTAATTTAATTTACAAGACGAGCTTAACTGAGAAGTTGACAGAGTTAAAGCACGCCTCTACTTCTGAGTCAGAAGACTTGAAGAAAAAAATTGAAGAACTTTATTCTCAACTATTAGAGGTGATTTGCGATTATATTAAAATCGTAAAACAAAAGTTTTTATGTTATAATTTTAAAGGCAAAAAAGCAGCTTCAATTTAACCAAGATAGGTTTTTAAAATCAGAAGAGAAATTTCAACAATTAGAAGCAAATTATTCAAAAAAGGTGATTAAATTTTGTCATTAAAAGTAATTTTTTACTTAAGTAAATTTTGCAGGTTAGAGAATTGTCTGATAAAGAAGCAGTTTTGATGGCCCAAAATTCTGAAATTGATAAGCAATTACAAGAAAATCAGGCAATTTATAATGCAAGCAAATACAGTATATTTTTTTCCAATTAAATAACAAATTTATTTAGGAAAGTTTGACATTGAAAAATCGACTTTTGGATCAAAGTAAGGAATCTTGTAGTGCATTGGAGATTAAAACTAACGAGTTGGTAAATACATTTTTTACAATTTAATTAAATTTTTTGTAAGTTTTATGCATAACATCATAATTATATATTTCAAGAGTAATGAATTGCAAGCTAAATTAAACATTATTGAAGAACTACAAATGGAAATTGCTACTGTTAAAGAGAAAAGTGATCAAATGAGTGAAAGTTTTGACATTGTAATTACTTTTAATAATTTATCATTGGTCAATTTTAATGATTTGATTTTTATAATTGTAACTCAGAAAGAAGTTGAGTGGAAAGAACAGTTGTACAACATGGAGAATATTCGTTCATGTTTGCAACAAGAGGTCAAATTTTACAAAATTAATATATTTAATTATTTGTTGTTGTTATATATATATTTTTTTTAAAAAAATATAAATAGGTAACGCATTTGTCAATTAAAAAATCGATAAAGGATGAAGAACTTTTAAGACTTAAAAGTGTTGTTAATAAGATTACTAATTCATCATTAACTTCTGTTTTAGATGTTAAAGAAAATATGGTAATTTTTTTTTGTGAGCATTTTGTTTAACACTTTGGTTGCAATTCAATTCTACTTTATTATATTTTTCAGTCTTTACTGAAGCGGCACTGCTCTGAATTTCAAAATTCTATGACTACGGAAGTATTTAATCTGAAAGAAAAAATTAACGAACTAGATAAGTCAGCCATTGACCGCCAAAGTCAGTTAGTTGAAGTAAAAAAGAATGAAGCTTCTTTACAAGCTGAAGTAATTTATACTCAGGTTTTTAATGGCTTTGTAATACTACGGTATATTTAAATTTGTGTCATAGGTGGATAATCTACTTGCTAATTCATCTGAATTAGAAGCAAATGGCAAGTCTTTACAAGTTAAACTAAATGTAAGTAAATTATTCAAGTCTTGTTTTTAGTGTAGTTAACATTTTTTTTTTAGAATTTGAAAGTTGAGAAAGAAGAATTTTTATTGAAATATGAAACTGCGGAAGCAAGTGTCAAGAGGCAGAATGATGAAATAAATCATTTAAACCGTCAATTATCTACTATGCAAAGTCAATTAGAAGATAGCAAAAATAGTTTGATTGACTTTCAAAAAAAATATGATGACTTAGTTATTAACATGGATGGCCTACGGATAACCAATGAACAGCAAATGCAAAATCTAGTCGAATCTAATAAAGTAATTTTACTGTTTAAAATTATTAAATTAGATTTTAAAATTTTTTTTTTTGAAAGAGCCAAGTTACTCTGGAAGAGCGTGTAAGGACTATGGAAAGCAATTTAAAATTGAGTCAAGAGTCTCAAAATACTCTCAATTTGCAAAAGGTAATTAAAACTCTAAATTATTATTTATTTTTATGACAATTTTTAATCGCAGTTTTTTTTTTAATATTTTGAATGACATCTAGACATCTCTAGAGACTGAACTATTTGATTCTCATAAACTTTTGTCTGATACAGAAGAAAAATATGCAATCGTTGAAGTTGCAAAAAATGATTTGGAAAATCAGCTTATTTCAACGAAAGCCGATTTGCAAAATGTACCGTATTGCATATTTTAAAATTATTTTAAGATTAATAAAATTCTTTTTTTAGCAAGTTACAGCACTTGAAGAGGCAAGAGATTTTCTTATTGCACAAAAATTGGAACTGGAAAATAAACTTAATTCAGCTGAAGCAGACTTTCAAACTGTAAAGCATTAAGATGCTATGAATACTATTTTGCAGAATTAATATTAACAAAAATTATTTCTAGACGATAGTTACTAATAAAAAATTAATACAAGGTAAAGAACAAATAATAGAGGATTTACAAAAGGAAATTTCTTCATATAAAGTAGAATTGGTAATATATTTAAAAATCTATTTCAATATAATATTAATATTATACTATTGCAGGAAGTATTTTTAATTTTAAGTGTTTTTACAGAAAACTTTACAGGAAAGTAAAAGGAGCGTAGAATTATCCGCTGAAGAGGAAAAAACTAAAAATGAAATGCAAGTTTCTACATTACAAGAAAATTTGTCAACTTTGAGAAGAGATATAACAGGATATCAAGACAAGATCAAATCTTTAGAATCACAAATAGACGAGGTTTTAGGTGAAAAATTAGGTAATTTTATAATTAAAATAATTATAGTACGGTGCATTCTTAATAATTATTATTGTTTATTTTTTTTTCCAGAAATGGAAGCAAAACTTGAAAATGCTGTTGACGATCGACGAGCATTACTCGAAAGGTTAAAACAAAACCATTAAAAATTAATGCACTTAATTGTAATACTTCAATGTGAATAGATGTTTAAGCAGCGAAGCGGACTGTGAAAAGTTAAGAAGTTCAGCATCGGAACTGAGGAGGAAATTGGATGATGCGTTGGCAGCTCTCCGAGAACTTGGAAGAGAAAATCAAACATTACAGGTAAATGTTGATGTTCAAACAGAAATTATAAGTTAAATTTTGTTGAAATGAATTATCAATTTTTATTTAAACTGTAATGTTTATTTATTGAAATATATTAGATGGAAACTGCTAAATTAACAAATCGTAAATGGATCGATGATTCTGAAGTGAATAATTGCAGTTCTTGTCAAAAGTCATTTTCAGTCACATTTCGTAAACATCATTGCCGAAATTGCGGATCAATTCTTTGTCGAGATGTAAGTAATAGTTTTTTGTCACATTTTTATGTTTTAATTGTTTTATATAATTCAACAATCAGTGTTCCGCTAAAACTGCCACAATAGCCTCTTTCAAAAAGCCAGTGAGAGTTTGCGATGCCTGCTTTAATGAAATAACCAAGTAAACTATAAAAAAAAATAATTATGTTCTTTTATTCTTCCGATCAGATAATACACATTTAAAAAAATGCATGTTTAAAGTTATGTATAAATATAATTGAATTTCTTTATAATATAAGATAAAAATGATTTAAAAATATTATTAACTAATAATTTTGTAATATTATTATTGGAAAAATATAATTCTGTATTTTAAAAATTTCCGCCTTTTTTCGCTGTCAGCTGAAAACATCGGTTTTTTAGAGCGCCATAATACGTTACACGGCTGCTAAGCTCTCGAAAAATATTGTTACTGTATCCGTTTTGACACTTTACGATTAATTATTATGTTGTCAAAATTTTAATTAATTTTGAAAAATGTTTGCTCGCGCAACATTTTACCCAACTTTACTTTATAATGTGATGATGGAAAAAGTTTCTAGTCGTCGTTGGTACGACCGCATTGATTCTACCGTTATATTGGGTGCTCTACCTTTTCGATCCATCACACAAGAAGTAAAATCTCCAATCATTTTTATTTTATTTTTGAACATTCTATTAAATAACTTAATGTTTAGTTAATCGACAATGAAGGAGTTGGTGGTGTTGTCTCAATGAATGAAGATTATGAGCTATGGTTTTGGGTCAACAACCAAAAGGTTAACTAGAATACAATGTAATATGAATTAAAACTTGTCGAGTTTTACTCATATTCGGATTTTATTTTTTAAGGACTGGGATAGTCTCGGAATTTCGTTCCTTCAGCTAAGCACAACTGACATATTCGAAACTCCTTCACAAGAGAAGTTAAGAAAAGGTGTCAATTTTATTAAGCAGCTTGAATCTAACGGTAAAAGTGTCTACGTTCATTGTAAAGCTGGAAGAACGCGCAGCGCAACCTTGGTTGGCTGCTATTTAATGCAGGTTTGTTGTTATTATTTTGGAACTTAACATTTTTGAAATGAACTTGGTGTTTCGTAGAAGTATGCTTGGACTCCTGAAGAGGCTGTTGAACTGATCAGATCAAAGAGAGATCATGTGCTTTTAAGATCCAAACAGTGGGAGGCATTAAATGTTTACTACAAAGAAAATGTAGTGAAAAATTGAAGGAGAAAAAGAGATTTTAAATGGTAAATCTACATTTAAAAAAAAAGAAATGGCAAATTAGATGTTGATATTGTTTGAAGCTGTGATTTGATGCAATTGTAACGAGCGACTGTAAGTTGAATTTGACGTACGTCACAATATTTAGTCTTCCAAGTTACATATCATTTGTTTTAACCGATAATAACTATTATTATCGATTTAGTGAGTGGTATAAGGTTGTTTATGTGATTTTAATATTATACACAGTGTTGCTTTTTTTGTTTGATTTAATGACACTTGTCTTCCAACTGCCAAATGTGATGCACATTGTAACTGTTAAAATTTATTTGTGCCGGTTTGTATAAGTTTCAACTGGTTATCGTATACAGTTTACTAAAATAAAGAAATTCCTGTAAAAAAAAAATAATAACCAATTGTTTACCAAAGATTTTAAAATTCCAATATTAAACTTTACAGTAGTTGTATATTTAAGTAGCTTACTTTACAGTGTGAAAAAATATCAATTAATTATTATTTATAAAATACATTCATAATTTATTTGCAGTTTGAGTAAATTAAAGAAAAAGTTTTTTCGAGATGCAAAATATTCTGTAAAATTATAATTTTTGTAAATATTTTTTTAAAGTTCTGGGGAAGTTTTTATAATTTTTTTTTTCTCTAGTGGAAATGAGATTGCCATAATTTTAATTTTCCCATCATCAAAATTAAATTAGTTTTTTCAATTTTTATTTTATAATTTTTAATTGGGAAAGTTACAGCATAATGAAACAATTTTTGACCAATCAGCGATTGAGCGCGATGACGTCAAATCGGTATCCAATAGGAATCATTGCGATCAAGGTGTTTCGTAGTCTGCGCTTCTTTCCTTTCCACTTTTGACATGGTGTAATGTGTTGGTAAAAAGTTATTTCCAATTTCTATCAACTTTTTTTTTTCTTTTTAATGTTGATTTATTTCGGTGGTCGTCGCAGTGTGTGATGGAAGTATTTATGTAAAAAGCTAAATTTTTATTTTTCTCAATGTATTTATAATGAACTAACGAAGCGTAGTTGACTATTACGTCTAAGATGGCTACGAACGAAAGTAGCTGTAGCGCGAATGAATCGAATTCCGATGAGTTGCTAACAGATGTGTTTACCGTCAACGGCAAACGAGTGAGAGTTACTCTCACTAAAACCTCCATTACTTGGGAAGCCGAACTCGAACCGAAAGGTAATAATATTACGTTTTCATAATCAAAGTACAATACGTTTAGTTGATAATCATTTCGCGCCATATGAGACAATCTACGATGAAATTTCCAATACATGTATCCGATAACAGGTAAAATCAAGGTACGAAATAATAATAATAATAATTGGGTAACTATGGCACCAATGCTTTTGGTTACGTGATTGAGAAAATTTATTTTTTCTTAAGTAAACTGCATTATTTTGTTAACGTTGCAATAGTTGTAGTCCTTGAGTTTGTTTAATCAAACGACGTAAAAGTTTGTCAGCTGTTAATTGCGATTTTATCTTCGAAATCACTTTATTTTTTTTCTAGTTTTTGATATCTAAATATTTGAAATTTTTTTTTTTAATTAAATTATAATTAAATAATAAATGTAATCAGAATGTAGTAGTTCTACAAATATTTACGGTAGTTAATAAGTTGTAGACACAATCATAAATTTTAACGTAATAATTGTTAAATTTAAGGATATTTTTATTTATTTGAAGAGATTTTTTTTATTATTATTATTTGTGAACAAGTTCGTATTTCTGTTTGATAATAATTTTTGATGATAGATATTATGATAAGTCAATTTCGAGATCGATGTGATAAAAAAAACTGTGATTTTAATTTTTTTTTTTTTTTTAAATCAAGTTATGATTATTAATTTTTACCACGTTTCGAAATTGAAAATAAGTTTATTTATAACTTTAAACTTTCAGCACAATTGAAAATAACATTTCAAAATAGGAATTTTGTAAAACGGCACAATTTTATTTGTTGATTTATAAATGTTAATTTTTACTGTTTGATTAATTAGCGACAATTCTATTGTTAATATTTTTAATCTAGATTTTAACGAGCCGCAATCTACACGTTCCGTACGTAGCACTCAAAAGCATCTAGCGCTGCTAGTATACAATATCTTTGAACGAAAGAGTGACGTGTAACGATTGAATAAATTCATATGAGAATTTAATTAACTTTTAATGGGTTTAGTATTATAAGGAAGTGAAACGAGGCTTTCATTCGACGCTCCATTCTCATTGCTTTCACCCCCAATGTTTTTCTTTTTACTGTTCTGGGTAAGGGGGAAAAAAAACTCACTTGTCCGGATTTGTTTTATTAGGCTACATTATGTACAATATTTAAAACGGAAATTAGGTCAGACGAGAAAGTCTTGAAAATTTTGTCGTATTTTACCTTTTTTTTTAAAATTATTATTCTTGTACAGTATTATTTACGTGCAATAACGTGTTTCTCGAAAAATTCGGTTTCTATATACATGTACACAGAAAATGTTTAGGTTTTTTGTACTTTTACGTAGTAGCATAATTATCATTTTTATCGCTGAACATTTGACTGAAAAATGAGTCTAGTCTAGATTTAAAGTTTTCCTGATAATTATTTTCATAACGACCGCGCCAACTTTGTATTGTTGGTATATTTTTATTTTTAAATTTAATAGATTTTTTATTTTTTGCAATAATTTTCCATTTAACGTCGGGAATTTATTTTACTCAAAAGGCAGCAGTCGGCATATGAATCAAATAATTATACAAAAAAAAAAAAAGATCATTTAAAAAAAATTAATTTAAATTGAAAGTAAAGTGTTTTAAATGTACCTTTAAAAAATTATTATACTGTATTGTTTTGGGAACATGAATTTAAATTTTAATGATGAAAACAAAACGAAACACGGCAAAATAAAAATTCTAATAAATATATAGGCTACTATTATTACATACGGTATTATCAAAATAATAATAATTATAAAACATTTTATATTTTGATTATAGCTTATTTTTGAGAGTTGCGTTATGCACTACTGATTAGAAAGCTTTGCGTGCTTCAGGAAATAAGGTAAACGCAGACCTATTTAGAAATAACGTATTACCGAATACATTATTTTTTAAATTATTATTATTATTATTTTTTTATTATTATTCCGTAATATCGAAAGTGAATTTTTCTTAGAGTGATAATGAAGGTGAGCGCTATAGGTTTTGGAAAAAAGAATGAGGTCAAAACATTGTGGGTAATAGCTTGTTTTGGATTTTATTAAACATTTTGATGACGAATGTGCTATAAATCACGGTTGAATCACAATTTATTCTTCAAGTTACATTCCTTTTTGGTAAAATTTCTGGGTTAGATACACAACGAAATAAAAAGTGAAATTTTTAACTACTGTGTATAGTTTTTGTTATTGACGTTTATCGATATATAGAAATCCGGTCGAACCACATTCTAAAGGAGCTGTGACATCAGCTCAGACCAAGGAGTTGCAATGTTCAGGCGTTAGGATAAAAATTATTCAAAATATTTTTGGTACCTCACTTGGAAGAATATTTTTTACTGGGATCTAATGCGCATTTATTTTTATTTTTTTTTATAACGTTATCGTAAAAAAAAAAAAATATTAATATGCTTTAATTTAATAGACTAAGTATTTGTGTTTTGAGTTTTTTTTTTTGCTAGTCGAATTTTCCTTCTCTGCCATTGTACTAAAGTTTGATCAACAAAATTTTTTTTTATTTAACTTTAATCTCATTTGTTTGTGCAGATGAAAAACAACAACAACAAAAAACCTATTATGCTTATGCAATTAAATTGGAGACTGGTTTTTTTTAAATTTGAGACTGTGTAGAAAGATGTTGTTTAAAATAAAAACAATATTTTTTTTTTTTTACTTTTTTTTTTTTGAAAAGGGTGAAGTCAGATTGTATCTAAAGCAGTGTTTTTTTTTTTTTGAGTTTACTCTGTTGCAGGGTGAATGAATGTCTCATGTTTCATTGCGGTTTACAGTAGCTTTGATATTGGAGAAGTTGAATCGTGAGCTTGTGTTAAGTTGTTGATCCGCTGATCTTTTTTTTATTACTTAAATTATTATCTGTAATTACTTGTTAGATATAAAATATTATTTTCTAAGTTTGGTTACTTATTATTGTTATAATCTACAATTTCACAACTTCGGTAATAATTTTGACCTTTGCTTTCAAAATTTTATCCATCAAATATTTTTAAGTACAGTACCGGTATTATTTTTTTTTCTTTTTTCATTTACCGGTATACACAGTAATAATTTCTATAATTATTTAAGAAAAAAAAAAAAAAAGGAAAAAAATTTTTTATAAAAAAAAAAAAATCACTGAAAACTGAAATTTATAATAGAAATTTAATTACAAATGCTGGTAAATTGTATACTGCGAATTCTATTACTAAAAATTAACTTTTGATTTTGTTTAAGCATTCGATGGTAATGTCTAAATAATTATTACTTATTGCTGATAAAAATGATAGTTTTCCGCTACGTTATTTATCTAACTATTATTATTTTTTAAAAAAAATAAATTTGACTGACCATTGCCAGATTTTTCAAAAGTTTTTTTTTACGGACATTCTTTTAGATCAGGTCTGCTTTCGATGTTTCGGACCCTTTTGACCTACTTACAGTAATGTCGACCGACTTCCCCTTTTTTATGAGCCTTCACTTTCTCTATTTCAATTGTCTCAATATAAATTTCTTTAAAGTACAAAATTGCATGTAAATAAATAATTGAAGCATAGTAAATGGAGCTTATATTTGTTTGTTTTTGTTTAGTTAAGCGAATAATGTTTGAAAAGCAATAAGAGCAACAGTGCATGCGAGAGAGCTAGTAACTGTAGCCTACATTACCAATTTAACTTCTGTATCGTTTAAATTGTGATTTTTAAATAAAATTAGTGAGCGCGTTCTTAAAAAAAAAAAAATTAAAACTGCATTAGTGTAATTTAGTTTTAATTTACTCTCATCAGCGTATTTATATAGTGAATTCATAAACAAAAAATAAAAGTTTATGGACACCGCGATGAGGGCATGCAAAGAGCCACGGATGGCCAGTTTGCATCTAAAAGTAGAAAAACACAAATCCAATGTGCCGATAAGATTTCAATACAATAGTAGATAATTAACAGTAATTAAAATAAAGCACATAAATATTAAAGTGAGTACTACAGTACACTCGCCATTAAGCGAAAAACGCATTCACACTTTTGATTATTCGTTTGCGTTATTCTACATTATACTATTATAGCATTGCATGAGTTTTGTCATAATTCAACATTGTAATTACTGTATTTTTATACAATTATGATTTTTTTATTTACCGATTTAATAAACTGCAGTATTTTGCAATTTGTAAATGAACGACCTTGTAAAGAGTCTGTTTGCCCGGAGTCTGCATGATAACAATAATAATCCTATTTATTTGATTATATAAAATTAAATTCAACATGTGAATTTTATTTTTAGGTTGCGAACGCGTTCCCTTAGACGAAGTAATAAGCGTAGGATTGGCCGAGTTAGTGTATCAAGGATGTTACAGGGTTCTAACGTCGAGATGGAACACAAAAACCCTATTTCAAGATACTTCTTCGCTCAACGTCGATGGCTTCCAATTGCATTTTATAACCAGGGTGTGGAAGTTTCGCTGGAAAATGGGCAGTCTCATATTTGCCCATTCCGACATAAATACCCTTAATGTATGGACCAATACAATTCAAAATATTATCAAAAGTAATCTTTTGTACTTCATTAACGATTTTAATTGGATAAATTTACTAAGGACTTGCATGCAATTATTGTCGATAGGTTTCACTCATCGTCCTCAGAGACTTATGGTATTTATCAATCCTTACGGAGGTAAAAAACAGGCTGTGCAGATTTATGAAAGAAAAGTCCAACCGTTATTTAATTTGGCTCGCATCGATGCTCATGTTGTCGGTAAATTAGGCCGAGATTGATTTTTAAATATTATGTATAATTCTAACGTTAACGATTTTGTTTCAGTCACTCAAAGGGCAAATCATGCCAAGGAGTTATTGATGGAAATGCCACTTAATAAAATTGATGGGTAATTATTGTCATTATGTTATTTACGCACTATTACGACACGATAGATGAACTATTTAAAATCTAATTAATTACAATAATTATTATTGCAGTATTGTAGGCATAGGCGGCGATGGAACTTTTAATGAGCTCCTTAATGGTCTTATTTTACGAAATCAAAAAGATTGTGGTATCGACGCCAACGATCATAATGCTAAATTATTGCAACCTAAACTGAGATTAGGAATAATTCCTGGAGGTACTTTTTGTTGAATTTTATTATCATTTCCGATGTTTAAATTATTCTCATTTAAATAGGATCAACTGACGCCATGTCATTTATTACTTCGGGTATAAACGATCCGGTTACTGCTGCCCTTCATATTATTATAGGTATATTGGTTTTAACAAAGCGATTGTTTTTTTAGGTTTTTTTTTTAATGATATAGGCCTACTATAATTTCCTGCTATTTATATATTTATTTAGGTGACAGTGTAGGCGTTGATGTATCTGGTGTTTACAGTGGAAATAAACTTCTAATGTATTGTACAACAATGTTGGCCTATGGTTACTTTGGAGACATTTTAAAAGCTAGTGAGAAATGTAGATGGATGGGTCCACATCGGTACGATTGGGCAGGTAATTTCATATACATTACAGTACAATTTAGTGCAGTACATGCACGCGAGATAATTATATTTTAATATCTAATTAAATATTTTATAGGCGTTAAACAGTTGTTAAAATTGAAAAACTACAAGGCTGAAATTCATTTTAATTCTTATCCTAAGCCTCAAAGCTCGCCTTTGACAGATCACCGATGTGTTGCTGGGTAGATTCATAATTACTCGGTGTTTTAATTTTTTTTATAAAATATTAATACCGCAGAAAATTCTATTAGATGCAATATTTGCGCCGTTGCGTTGGAACATATAAGTGAAAGTGACAATAAAGAGAACAAATCAGGTTTTTATTGCAATTTTATTTATTCTTTTTTTAATTTTTTTCATACTTTTAAAAATAATTGTTTTAGGTTGGGAAGTTGTGAGTGGAAGATTTGTTGGCGTTAATGCTGCTACAACTAGTTGTGTTTGTCTTAGGACTTCAAAAGGAATCTCCCCATATGCTCATGTCGGCGATGGATATACGGATTTAATTTTGGTGTCTAAATGCTCCAAATTTAACTATTTACGATTTTTATTAGCGGTCGCCTCTCCCTGTTTTTCACCCGTAATTATTTCTAATTTCCCCGCTTTTTTAAATTTTGTTTTTTGATTGTTTAATTATGCGGTACAATTGCTGTAGTTTAATTTGGATTTCGTGAAAGTACACCGAGTACGTGAATTTCATTTTAAAAGTGAAGACGGAAGATCGTCGAGGCAAGAAGAATCGGGGGAATGGCAGGCAGTACGTTCGGATATCGATTCGGTAAATAACGGAGGTAGCGTGTGGAATTGTGACGGGGAAATAATAAATGAACCAATAATTGGAGTAAAGTATGTATTGAATTATTAAAAGATAATAAGAAATTGATTACGATTGATTTTTTGAAACTTTTTATTAAATAGAGTTCACTGCCAACTGGTAAATATTTTTGCTCGTGGAGTAGAAGATGCGTCAAGGAGTATGAATTATCAATTGTAGTAGATCAACGTAGTTATTACCTGCAGTCAATTGTGATAGAAGCCACATATACTTACTCAATTTTTTTTATAAAGGTGACTGGTGAAAAATTGCATATTATATACCTAACTTATTGGTTTGTAAATATATATATTGTGATGCATTCCGCGAATGTATTTTTGCGACACTTTAGAAAGTTTTAAAAATTTGGTTTTATTGGGATTCTACAACCCTTTTCCTACAAAATGCATAAATCTGAAAGGGAGATTTTAACCATTCCAGTAGGTGTTGATACACTAAAATTATTGTCGGCAGTTATTTATTAGGGATTTTTGATTAATTAAATATTCTGTGGTTGTTATTAAATGTATTGGGTTTCTTGTCAGTTTTATATAACCTACAAAGTCACTAATTTTACTTCTGTGTCCAAAACGATTCAATGAACAAAACAAACCCCCATCAACGGCGATTTATTAATAAAATTGTTAATTTTTTTAAGAAAATGTTTTATTGGTTTTGATAAGATTAGGCAAATTATATTTTAAAAAAAAAGTAGGGTACTTTGGCTCTTGAATGTATGTTTTAACTTGAAAAATAACTAAAAAATCTTCATAAAAAAAATGACACCGGAAGTGGTGAAATCGGTAATTTAGTTTCATTGCAAAATGTCTACACAAAAAATGTTTACCGAATCTACGGAAGTCTATAAAAGTTATGAGATATTTTAATTATTATAAGATTATAATTATCTTAGGTATTGTTTACTGTCTTTTTTCTTGGCCTACAGTAGTCAGTATGAAGTAAGCGAATTAATGTTATTATTATTTATTGTAAAATGTTTGTTAAAATAATGTTTACTAAAATAACCGAACCATAAATAAACATATCTCGTGGCCGTTTTGAGTTATCATAGAGTGCTTTGGACATTTTACCGTAGACGTTTTTGTTTTAGACATTTTGATGTGCCGCGGAAGTGCAGCAGACGGTTATTTTATATAAAAAGGCGCCATGTGCGTTGAAGTTCTGAAGCGTTGAATTTCATGTTTATTTCGATCGATATTCTAGTAATTTTCTCAATATAATTGTGGAAAGTTGAAATATCAACAATTACAATTTGTAATGGAATTAACCGATCAGAATTTGTCTACTCTTTCGTCATATTTACTTCAAACGTTGTCGCCGGATGACAATGTCAGAAGTCCAGGCAAGTTGTCATTTTTTTACAATTTGTACCGCCATGGTTTCTAAAAAGTAATTATTTATAATTATGTTATGCATTTTGAATCTTACAGCTGAGAAATTTTTACGATCGGTTGAATGTAACCAGGGTTATCCTATATTGCTTCTAAATTTAGTAAGCAAAAGTGACATTGATCTAACTATAAGAACGAGTGGAGCCATTAATTTCAAAAATTATGTCAAAAGAAATTGGAGACAGGTGATATTACTACGCAGTTTGTTATTAATTGTGCATTGGAATAATTTTATTATGATAACTATTGCGTGAATAGGACGACGTTAGTGCAAACAAAATTGTGGAAAGCGACCGTCAGTCTATTAAAGATTTAATTGTCGATTTAATGTTGCACAGTCCTAAGGAAATTCAAAAACAGGTTGAGTAGCTTTGATTTAAATTAAATTTACTTCAGTTAATGAGTTTATTGATGTAGTTAAGTGACTCTATCAGCATCATTGGAAGAGAGGAATTTCCTGAAAAGTGGACTAATCTTTTAGAGAAATTAATCAGTAAATTTAATAGCGGTGACTTTGCTGTGATTAATGGGGTCCTTCACACAGCGCACTCTTTATTCAAAAGGTTACAATGACTTTAATATTTTTTTTATTTATCGTTAATCATTTTCATTAGATATCGATCCGAGTTTAAATCTCAGACTTTGTGGACGGAGATTAAATTTGTTCTTGACACTTTTGCTAAGCCTCTCACGGATTTATTCAATGTATTGAAATATATTGGAATTATTATACTGTAATTGCTTAAATGTTATTTTAAACAAATGATTTTTAGGCAACAATGGAATTATATCCACATTACTTGAATGATCCAAAAGCCCTCGAGACTATTTTTCGGTCATTGGTTCTTATTGCAAAAATCTTTTATAGTTTAAATTCTCAGGTATTACAGGCATCTTAAAAGTTTTGTTTTACTAGATTTAAAATATGGAATCTTTTCAGGATTTGCCTGAGTTTTTCGAAGATAATATGACTATTTGGATGAATCATTTTTTGACATTACTTGGATTTTCTAATGATGCGCTGAAGACAGCAGTAATGATAACAGCACCTGATAATTTTTATCTATGAAACATTATTATTATATAAATTATTTATTTCTAAAGGAAAATGAAGAAGCTGGCTTATTGGAACATTTGAAATCTCAAATTTGCGAGAATATAACCATGTATGCTCAAAAATATAACGAAGAGTTTCAGGCGTTTTTACCGAACTTTGTAACGTCTGTTTGGAATTTACTAATTACTACTGGATCTCAAATGAAATATGACTTGGTATATAGTCAGCCTTAGTTTTAGTAACCTAATAATTTTAATTCAAATATAAAATTGTTAGCTGGTGAGCAATGCTATTCAATTTTTGGCGTCAGTGGCTGAGCGAGTACATTACAAACATCTTTTCGAAGACAATAATGTGTTGGGTAGTATTTGTGAGAAAGTTATTCTTCCAAACATGGAATTTAGAGGTAAATTTTAATGATGACGGTTATAAGAGATACTTTAGTCATAAATGAATTTGCATTTTAGATATCGATGAAGAACTATTTGAAGACAATCCTGAAGAATACATTAGACGAGACATTGAAGGATCAGGTATGACAATCAATAAATTGTCAATATCATATTTATTAGCTAATAATTGTTATATTTAGACGTGGATACCCGTCGGAGGGCTGCTTGTGATCTTGTAAAAGCGTTATCCAAATGTTTTGAAAGTCAGATTACGGCTGTATTTTCTCAATACGTGGGAACTATGTTACAAGTAAGTATACATTTTTAAAAAAAAATAGAAATGGCTGACATATAAACTTAAATTGACGTAATTATTAGAGCTATGGAAAAGACCCGATTAGAAACTGGAAGCATAAAAATGTTGCGGTTTATTTAGTAACTTCATTGGCAGCTAAAGCTCAGACGGAAAAGGTTGGATATCATTTAATTTGTAGGATTTTACTAGAGTTCACAATCTAAAATTATTTTATTTTGAAGCATGGGATTACAAAAACCAATGAGTTAGTTAGTGTGGTTGATTTTTTTAAAGATTATATGCTGCCAGATCTTCAGTCTCCCAACGGTAATCACTAAATTATATTTTTTATTAAAATTGTACATTGAATTACTTTGTTTTTTAGTGAACGATATGTCCGTATTGAAAGCTGACGCCATTCGATATTTGATGATTTTTAGAAATCAACTTCCTAGAGAAATGTTGATAGTTTCATTTCCTCATTTAGTGAGATTGCTAGCTGCTCAAAGTCAAGTAGTTCACACGTATGCTGCGCATTGTATAGAAAAGCTTCTCATGATTAAAATTTCTGACGGGACGGCCAGGTAATTTTTATAAATGAATTATTTATTTCTGTATAATTATACAGGTGTTTAATAATTATAACCTCTTTAGTTTTAAATCCGAAGATATCAACGAGTTTGCAGAACCTCTGTTGAGCAATCTCTTAAACGTTTTTAAATTTCCTTGTTCAAGTGAAAATGAATATGTTATGAAAAGTAAGACATTTTAGTTGTTATTATTTTTACAGTTTTTGTTAATATTACACACTTTTAGCAATCATGCGAGTGTTTTCGACCCTTCAAAGTGCTGTAGTGCCTTACCTGAGCGTTGTATTACCTACGTTGACAGAGAAACTTAAAACGGTTTGCAAGGTAAATTAATTTGTGACATTGGTAACAATAAAATAATATTAATCATATTATATACAATTTTTTTAATAGAATCCAAGTAAACCCCACTTTAATCATTATCTTTTTGAATCCTTAACACTTTCAATAAATATCACCTGCAAGCAAATGCCTCAAGCGCTGTCTTCGTTTGAAGAATTACTTTTTCCAATATTTCAAGAAATTTTGCAAGAAGATGTTTTAGGTTTATTTTGTAATTTTTAAAAGGTGCATTATTTAGTCTTACTTTTTCTTTTTTGATCTAGAATTTATTCCATATGTATTTCAAGTGCTTCGTGTATTGTTGGAACTTCATAATTCTTCGGTCCCAGAACCTTACATGGTTCTGTTTCAACGTCTTTTGGCCCCCGCATTGTGGGAACGACCGGGTAATATTCAACCTATCGTTAAACTGTTGCAAGCTTTCTTAGAAAGAGGAATTCAAAATGTACTTGTAGCGGAACATTTGGTAATAGATTTTAAGTTTTGAAAATGTACTGTATTTTATTTAATAACGAATTGTGTTTAGAATGGGTTACTAGGAGTTTATCAAAAATTAATTGCTTCTAAAGCTCACGATAACCACGGATTTTATTTAATTACTAGTATAGTAGAGAATCTGCCAAGGTTTGTGTCAAATACTTTTAACTATTCCAACTGTTTAACAATTTATTTTTAGCGATATGATTGCACCGTTTCTACCCCAAATATTTAAGCTTCTTTTTTTGCGTTTGCAAAATTCGAAGACGACTAAGTTTCTTAAATGTAAAACATTTTGGTTGTTTACAAGAATATTTAATGTATCAGTATTATTTTAGGTCTTCTAGTATTCTTTTGCACCTACATTAACCGATTTGGCCCTAATACGCTAATATCATTAATTGATCAAATCCAACCCAAGTAATATTTGCTTTGCGCAAAATATGATTTTTATTAAATTAATAATTACGTTGCTTCAATTTTTAGATTATTTGGTATGGTGTTGGAGAGATTGATGATTTCAGATGTGCAGAAAGTATCCGGATCAATCGAGAGAAAAATTTGTGCAGTTGGGATCACTCGTCTGCTTTGTGATTGTGAAATGGTTTTTAAAGGAGATTATGCAAGATTTTGGTCTGAAGTTTTGATCAATTTAATTAATTGGGGATTGTTATAAATAAAATGTTACTAAATACTAATAGGGTCCCACTTCTTCAAGCCCTAATTGAACTGCTAGAGCTTCCAGAAGATGATTCTATCCCTGACGATGAGCATTTCATTGATGTAGAAGAAACACCTGGATATCAAACGGCGTATTCGCAACTATTGTATGCAAACCGAAAAGAAGTTGACCCGTGTGCTCAAGTCACTGATTTGCGACTCAATTTGATTCAATCCATTTATCAATTGTCAATGGCAAACCCTGGAAAGGTTACATTATTTAAAATGCAAATTAATGAAAAATGTTTATTAATTTTAATCTTGTTTAGCTGCCAGAATATATCTCTAAAATGTCTCCAATTCCTCAAAGTTATCTTCAAACATATTTGGTTCAAGCAAAAATAAACCTCGCATAAAAGGCTTTGGATTAACAGTACTAATTTATTCATGTAGTTCTCTGTGGACGATCAACACTTGTATAAGGAATTTACATAATTCATCATAAATAATCTCTGTTGATTAATAGATATTTACATCTAATAAGCGAGATAATATTGCTGAGAAATGAAAAGATTTACAATAAAAATGTTTTATATGTAAAACATGACATACAAGATGGCGATTGAAACGTAATTCATACGTTGTCGCATTTCAACTAGATCGCACCTAATAATAATAATAATAATTTATTGTTTTGCTGCAATTGTCTTAGCCTTGCAATCGTTGATAAAGTTGGTTTGCGTGCAACATTACTTCCTCATTTGGATGTGCACTTAATGATAAAAATTTAGCTTTCATTCCATCTAGCACGTTTAGACTGTATATCGCTGCAAAAAGTGTCTCTGGTGATGGGGCTTTTTCTTCGACCGGTAATTTGCTTTGATCAATCTTCTGCTCTTGAACGACGTAGGTAATGTTATCAAGCACAGTCGTCAACCGCAGTAGAAATTCTTCGTCATTGCTGGGATCCAACATGCTAATTAAGGAGGATGGCGCCTGAAACGTATAAATTAATGTATCAAGTGATTCTGAACAAATATTTTAGTTATATAGCCGAACCTGTGCAGCCAGTAGGTGAGGGACCATTTCTGGATTGCAAGACAAATTAACTAAAAGCTTGCACACTTGTAACTGTACAGCTTCTGAACCTTTATCTAAAAGAGAACTTAAGATATGAAGAGCTTTGATGTAGGAAGAATGCCAATCCGTTAGCACAGCCAAATTAGTGAGGGTGATGAGAGTAGGTAGAAGCAAATCTTCGCTCGCAGCAGGATTCTTTTCCAAATTTGACATCAAAGGCCAAAGACAAGGCTATGAACGAGTTTACATATGTGAATATTATGCAAATATAAAATAATGACGGCAAAACGTTGAAGTTTCACCTTTAATTCTTTTAGATTCTCTTGGTTGAGGGACAGATTTCCAATCGCTTGAATAGCTGCAGTTTGGATGGGTCGACTGCTCGAAGGATTTGCTAAAAGATCCGTTAACATGTGAAGACCACCTGCCTCGCGAAAATAATTCTAACAAAAAAAAGTTAGTTTGTTCTCTTAAATATTGACATGCAATAATAACTAATCGAGTTACTTGATTGATTGAAAATGCTGCACAATTTGTAATAGTGGTTAGAGCCCTTAATAATAAATCTTCATCGCGCGTATACAATAAAGCGACTAAACTTTGGGCTTCATACGGGGTTACCACTCGACCTTTGTTGTAAAGTCCCTCCAGTCGTCTTTTTAAAGTTTCTTCGGAATCTTTAAGTAAAATGTGAACTTCGGTAACCTGAGTTAATTCTCCGTCATCCGGATTGTGATTGGCGCTTTGAGGTCTACTATGCTGTCCGCTGGTCGATCGTCTGGTGGAACTGTGTCTTCGCAATCCAGGAGGAGATGGAGGCGTCGAAACAGAACTCAAGTTCTCCGCAGATCGACTTATAAACTGATTAATATCAACTGGACTGAGTATTCGAGGGGAGTTCCAAGGGGAACACTGGAGGCTTCGCGGTTTATAAAAAGGGGAGAATCTCATGAGGAGACCTTGTTCTCCTCCCAAATGTCTCGCTTGAAAGTTCAACTGGCGAATGCGTTCTTGCACGGATAGAGGGCGAAATATGCCTCCGCTCGTAATGTCTAAGTTACCCAAAAGAAAATCCGTTTGACTGGCAACGCTAAAACGTCGAATACCGTGTAAAGGGTTGGAGGCATCATCTGAAAGAAAAAAAAATAATAATATTATTTATAGAATCAGAAAAGGTCTTAATTGCATTTTGGCAAGTTATGCTGGAATTGCATTTGTACCTAAACCAGTTTGTGGACCTAATGTATATGTTGCTGTCGAATTTCCCACAACAACATGCAAGAAAGTACGCGGATTTGTTCCTATATTAAAAAAAAAAAAAAATAGAAAATCGATATACATAAAATAATATCTTTACGTGTATTCATCAGAGAGCCACAAAAATACTTAATGGAAATTGGCAGTTAGCCATCTGTCATTTCTCCGAGGCTCAACAAAAAACATAATAACCATAATACGTAGTGAGAAGAAGAAGAAAAAAAGCATAAGTTAACAATGAAAAACGTAATTCTTTTTTCATCTGAAATGACATTCAATTTTTGATAGGATTTGATTTAAGGTTTTAATTAAAAGTAAAAGTTATCCCAAAATAAATTAATAAAATAGTTTTTAAATTTAATTTTAAACATTTATTAAGAATATTAGGGGGTGCATGGCATGTATTAATTATTATTATTGCGAGGTTTATAAGTGTCAAAACAGTTAAAAGCGCAATAATCTTAGCTTGTACTCTAATTTTAACTTTACCGTCATCATCTTCAGATGCTCGGACGCTTTTTCTACAAATTGCATTTCGTACCACGCTGTAACCGACATAAGCAAAACCAGCAAATATAGCTGAACACAAAGCGACGCGATTGACTGTTTTGTCCCCGCTGGACGCCGCCATTTTGTGTCGGTAGATTGCCTTTTACGTCATCAGCTGTTTACAATTTTCCCATCAAATTACTCCCTTGTTTTTGCAAAACGATTTAAGCAACCTCACCGTTTTTGCATACGGAATAGGTTCACTTTTAAGTTGCGTATTTTGAGGTAAAGAAAAGCGTTTATGATTAGCTTTATTGGCGCTAAATAAAATTTTATACATACACCGCTGCAATGCGGAAAGTGTGTCAACAAGGGGGTGCTTTTTCAATGTTGTTGGTAGGGTGGCTTTTTTCCGGTTGCATTTAATTTCGTAATTTACTTAAATAAATTTAAATTAATTAATCATAAATATAAAAATGAATTTTAATACAGTAGTGAGCAAAGTACAAATTATCAATAAAGTTTTAGAAAAATTATCTCATAACCGGAAATCCGGTTAAATTTCGTTAAAAATGGCGGCGTCCACGATTTGATCCAAGAATCGCGAAGTTGGATCGGCGAATGTTAATAAAGTTAATCTTTTTATATTTGGAACCTTAAAAAATTTATTTATCATGCCTTTTATGAAAGGGCCCGCGCCTATTCGGCGTACAATCAAATATTTAGAGAGCGGTGTTGTATTTAAAGATCGAGTTAAAATAATGTCAGTTAATTACAATCACATTGGAAAACATAATACTGGAGCAAAGTAAGAGTTGACGCCAAATTAACAAATGATTGGATTTTAAATTTTTATTCACGTAAATCATATATACTACAAATAGAGCGTGTCGTAAATTAACAATATTAGAATCCAACATTTGCTGTCTTAGAATGACTTAACGGCCTTCTAATATTCTTGTTTTTAGAGAATTTGTATTTTGGTACCTTCCTAAAATTATGTTTAAAAATCCTGATGTCCAAATCGCGATATTTAAAAATTTTACTCCATCACCATTTATTCGAATTTTCTTGGGTATAATAATTATTTTAATTATTGTATATTAATAATTATTTAACGTATCGTTTTTTCTTGTAGATAAAGATGAAGAAGTGTTGATTGATGTCGATGGAAAAAATAAGGATGAGATTTATAGTCATCTTACAAAGATTTTAGGAAAATCAGAGTAAATATTAATTAACTCGTAATGAGTAGAATAATTTATTAAAATCTTCCCGGAAATATATATATATATTTTTTTAACACGTAGCAAAACTATGGCCGAAGAAGCTAGAGCGCGAGAAGAAACTCAAAACCCCGCAAATTTCGGAGTGGAATGTGCCAGGCATTGCATGTGCGAGATTCCAGGTCAAGTACCCTGTCCCGGTATTATTAAATTTCCAAATTACATGCGAGGAAAATTTGATTACGGAAAAAGATATGATTAGGAAAGTATCAAAATATTATCTAGGAATGTGTTTTTTTTTTATTTTAAAAAAATTGAGTAGTTTAACAATAAACAATAAATTTTTAATTAATAGAATAGTGTTTTAAGAAACCCCGATGCATTATTTTTCATCACATTGTCTCCAATATTCCTGCTGCAATTCCTTTAAATTATTACTCAACATCTCCACCTCTTCTAATTTATAAGCAGCTTTGGCCTGCTTAATATAGTTTCGTATGATATCCATCTGTTGAACTATCGGATCTTGACTACTTCCCAAATGTACATTAGCTTCAGGATTCCAACCACCGTCGACCGGAGACACTTGATCCCGCACTTTGAAACTGCCAACCGATGATTTTTCTCCTTGAGCAACGGAAGATTCTCTTTTTGTCGACCTTTTTTGAGCTGCCACGAACATTTGTTGCTCCTCCCTGGCTCTTTTTTCGGCTTCTCGTTGTTTTTGCTCCTAAATAATGTAACAAAAAAAAAAAGCAATGAAATGAAAAACTCAGAAAAAAACATCCAATTCAATATTACTCGAATTTCCACAATTTCTGTATCCGTTGGAGCAGAAGGTAAGCCGAGCATTCTAAATTTAAGAAATGTATTAGCTGATAGAAAGATTCCTTTTTGCAGTCGAAGTTGTCTTTCGGATGGTGGAGGACCGTCGCTTTTAGATCCTAAAAGCAAGATTTTTTTACTAAATACGTCAATCGTTTCCGCTAATCTCATCAACTTCAATCGCAAAGTTTGAACATCTGTTGTGCTATAAGTAGCTGATCCTGATCTAAGAAATTAATTTTTTAAAAAAAATTTATTACCGTACAGTATAAACGTTTAAACATTTAATTTGGAATTTAATAGCAGCGTAATAATTATACCGAAGACTGTCCACCATTTGAAAGTAGCGAGGACAAAGTTCTTCACCTTCGTTCATCGTAGATCTCAATTTCTGAAAGAACAAAAGGATAAGATTTCGAAATGGTTTGGTGAAATTATACATCATTCCGGGCTTACATCGTACAAATGTCCAATCACTGGTTTAGTATTTTGCATTTCTACTCTTTCGTTATGACCGTCAAGAAGAGCTTTGCAATGAATGCACAAACGAAAATGTAGTTCCCCGGAAGAACTCACGATCGAATTGAGACTAGATAAACTACCGCTGCGAGGAAGAGACATTAAAATGCTGGGAAATGTTGCGAGTGGTGTCATCGCACCCGTAGCACCATCTACTTGACTATTTCGTTCACTACTCAAATTCGAACTCGTTAATTTCCCTATAATAATAATAATAAAAAAAATTAATTGGACGCATTATTTCATCGGAAGAATTCGATCAACTAGACTCACTAGCATATGTCTGCGTTATAAATTTCGAACATTCATCGCACATTATCGATCCACAGAGCCTGCAATGATGCTTTCTTCTCATTAATCGAAATCTTTGCGCGCAGGTTGGACATAGTGGAACATCTTCATCGGGAGCCCAATCTACCATCGCCTTTTCATAAGCTATAATAATCATTACTTTAGTTAATTAAAATAACTTAATAAAAAATACAGAAAATTTAACACCTTTTCTTTTAGCTGGATCTGAAGGAAGTTCACTCAGTAATTTATCTAGACGTATAAGAAGTTTATTAATTTCAACAAAATAATGTTTGGTCCTGACATTGCGAATTTCTTTGAAAAATGATGTGTGACTTCTTTGAAACCCATCTTCTTGGTGCTCCCAAAGGCCTAGGTTTAACGTGGAATTTATTGCAGAACTTGCCGCAGATGCCACAATTTCTTGAGGATCTTCATCGGAACCGACTTTCAAAATTTTCTTCTTCGCCCTATCTAGAAAATCTGTATTTAAAAAAGAAAAGGTGATGGTTACGAAGTTTAATTGAAAATTGCACAAAAAAGACATAATCTATCATTATTAACCTTTAATAGGATTTAACGAATTTGAAGAATTATTTGAATGAACGGAATTATAATGAGCTTCTAACTGTTGAAACGTCCCACAATCGAGGTGACAAATGGGACATAAGAAACCCTCTCGAACTTCTTCTTCAGCCTCCATAACTTGAATTTCCATTCAACGCTCGCGCATTATCAATATGTAAAGATATCTCATTCAATTTCTTAATAACGCGTCATTTCATTATCTTTTAAAAACTGCAAAAATCACAGAGATCTAACTTGCAGAAAGTGCGAAAGAAGGCGTCAATTATTTTTGGATAACGTTACGCAGTCTGCGGACTTGGCTATGTTACTTTATGAGTGAAGTGATAAATCGGGCATTATATGTATTTTAACCACCGTGCTAATGTCTATTGACAATCTTGATGTTGAGAGGCAAAGTGCTTAATACCCGATTTAGAACTTTGCCCATTGCATTTCTTCCTCGTTTCAGCAGACGAAACTAAATGTGACGTCATCATTTTATTTCGGTTCTTCTGCTGCCGAAATCGAGTAACGTTATCCGGCTATTCGTCAATTACCATGGGTGGATCAAATAGTTCCACTCGAAAAATAACTATTGTTAACGATGAACAATCCGGCGTAATTAAGGTAAAAGCTAAATTATGAATGAATTACATGTTGACAATGTTTAATTCAGGTTTCAGACGCTGTTGTTCGACGTCTGAAAGGAGAAACTGACACTCAAAATGCTTCTGCCACGGCCCCTGCTTCGAAGGTCAACAAACAAACTCCTCAAAAACCGATCGAATCTTCAGGTTTTGTTTTTTTAATTTGAGTGTAGTAAGTACAAGATGTTTACTGATCATTTATTATTTAGCAAATGTAGCTGTTGAAGATGAAAAATTTGCAAATAAAGAATTTTTTTCAAGGCAGCAATCATCTGGATTACCGTATGAAGTAACGTTACGATTATTAAAATATGTGAAATTGGGTTTAGGTTAATTAAATAGATTGTTTTTTTAGGAATTATATCAACAAGCCATGCATTTACGGAAAGAACGAGACGAGCAGATTCGTAAAGTAGAGTCGCGATGGAGAGAGAGAGTTGAAGCAGCAGAAAAGCAAAACACGCTTGTGGAGTTCGCTTTGAAAGATCAATACGAGTCAACGGTTAAAGAAATTCATAGTATTTTACCGTAAGATATAAAAGTAAAAAAATTATAAAACCGATGTCTTCAATATAATTTTTTCGGGTTCTAGTAAAAAACCGTGTGGTTCTGCGTGTAAAGATTTGGAAAATCAAGTTTTTGAGTGTTATAAATCCAATTTGACGACCTCTTTAAATTGTTCTAAAGAAGTTCGAGACTTTCGTCATTGCGTCCAAGATGCTAGAATGGTAAGATCTTATTTTTAATTTTAAGTTATGGTAAAATTTGGTTTGACTTAAAACGTTTTATTATGTTTCAGCGGGCTTTTAATAAAGGTTGATAAAGCAGAAATCGAATTGTACTGTAGTTGGATGAATTTCGAAGTTATTTAGGTTTAATTATATTATAATTAATAAATTAGCTGTTTGAAATAAATTATTAAAACATTTTGCAACACTCTTGCGATGAAGACCATTTTAATTAACTGTAAACTAATAGTTATTGTTAGGTACAATTATTGTATTTGGTTTTTGATAGTTTCATCAGGTTTCATCATCGTTTCATTAACCTTGAAGTTTAATGTAAAATAAAATGACAGTACAGTATTATAAAGTATAATACAAATTTAAACAAAAATTTACGATAGAGACGTTGATTAGGTCTAATTAAATTTAATTAAAAAAAAAAAAAATTTTACTAAAAATGTGAAATAAATTCTGTACTGTATAATAATTTTTTAATTTTGGGAGGCGTGGTAGTAGATGGGTGGGCGGAGTAGCACGTGAGTCGTCATTTAATACGCCATTTTGAATTGAGAAGAGAAGACCGAGGGTTTTTCGGATTGCAGTCTCTGGTCACAAATCTTATTGAATTCTCGAATACATCAAATTTAAACTGTAAATAAAGGAAGATGGATCGAAAGTTATTTAATATTGTTAAGTTGGACGATACCGAAAGATTAACAGCGACCATCGAAAGGCCCATAACTACGCAAGGACACACGGTATAATACCAAACCAAATTTTGACATATTTTTTTTTTCTTTCTCAATACAATCTTGCATAATGAATTAAATTTTGATATTCGGTAAATGACTTTATCTTAAAATGCGCTGATACGCAGTTTATATGGGAATTAAAATTAATTCAAGGAAAAAAAATTCCGGTACTTAATACCCATCCATAAACCCAAGCGTTTTTATTTGACAGAACCCGACGTTGTTTAATGCTTGTATTGTAACTTTGTTATGATAGTTATTTAGAAACCTCAACTTTGTCTTAAGGTTGCGAATTATTAAGTAGATTACTTTTATTAATTCAATTTATTTTACATAATGAATCTTTTTGACGGCGGTGTTTTTAATGGGCGTTTTGGGATAATTCAAGGTTACGTCAAGTGTCGACAGCTGATGATTTTAATACGGTATTTTATTTCAAAGAATTAATGATGATTATTTTTTAAATTTTAATTAGGAGTATGTGATAAATATTCAAAGAGGTCCCTTAACGGAGAATTGTTGGAAAATTAAAAAGCGTTATAATGATTTCCTGGAACTTCAAAATGCTCTACAAGTTGCCTCTTCCACAGAATTACCGCTTCCCCCCAAAAAAATATTTGGAAATATGGAAAGAGAATTTATCAGTCAACGACAGCAAGGTTTACAAGTTAGTAAATATAATGGAATTTTATTACGTAATATTTTTGATTAATTTATTGCAGTACTGTATTGCAGAATTATCTGAACGTGCTTCTTTCAATTCCATTTCTGTCGCTGTCTCTACCTGTCAGAAGATTTTTAGATCCTGTCAATTATATTTTTAATTTTCACGGTATTTATAAAAATGTCGCGATTTTAATTTTACTTAATATTAACGTAATTTTATTTAGAAAAGAGCCATCAACAGGTGTTGATGATGTTTCGTTCTGATCCTACCTGGAACGTTGTCGAACCAATTCATGATATTGGTGAGAAAAACGCTGTAATATCAATGTTCATTTTAGATGACAGTTAGAATCATTTATTGAAAACTTTAAGGTTGGCGCATTCGTGGTCAATATTTTCTAATTCGTCAACATCAAGATTCTTTGCAAGATTACCTTTTGCTGAAGGTTAGGTGGATATCTTGAATGATAATTAAATGAATTATTTATTGAATTATTTTTTTTTTTTGCAGAATACATATGGACTTGACTTGTGTTTAAATGAGAAAGAATTGAATTTACTTTTGAAACAATTGACGAGTATTTCGCATCCACATATTTTTAACCCTTGTTTTGCTGCAGCTGATAACTTGGGTGGCGTATCTATTTACAAATTGCAACCTGAAGGAAGTTTAAAAGATTACATTTATAAAGTGAATATTTTTAATATTTTTTAGCTAATGGTGCTTATAACAATGTATGGTTTGTTATGACAGTGTAAACCGAGGAATATTTATTTAAAAAAATATCAACGATTAAAAGTAACGTCTCCTTTAACAACTGTCGAAATCAAATCATTCGGGAGACAAATTTTGGAAGGTCTTCGTTATTTACATTCTATTGGGTATCCTTACGGTAAACTAAACGAATATAATATTTATATAGTCATTAATTTAATACTAACTTGTAATTTATATATTTAAGGTCATCTTCATTCTGGAAATGTAATTTTGGAAAATGGAGTTTGCCGTATTTCATCTTTAGAAAATAGTTTATTTGGATTATCTTCCGTTTATAGAGGATTTGCAATTCAATTAAAGAAAGTTAAAGTATGTAATTATAATTATGATCTAATTTTTTTTTAAAGAATTTTAATTGTTTATTTTCGTGGGGATTTAGTCTATAATTGACTTTGATGTGTACAGCTTTGGTCATGTTTTGTATGAAATGACTTTTGGTGAATCTCTAAATACACCAACTTGTGATAGTTTTTCACCGTCTTGTCCTTCTGAAATAAGTATACACATATTTTGTATTATGACATGATCCAAATTTTTAAATTTTATTTTGTGTTTAAGGGTGCGTTTTAGAATCTATTTTGACCGTGGAGGCGTGCAAAGGTGGTCTTCCTACTGTCGAACATTTACTTACTCATCCGTAAGTCTGTCATTTAAAAGCATGCAATTGCATGAATAAATTAATTGAAATGTTAAATTTTTATATTAGATTATTTAAAGACATCGCAATTAAAACGGGCAGCAAAACACCGTTGAAATTACCTAACCAAATGCAAGAGTGGTGCAAATGCGTTCAAAATAAAATGCAAACTCGCTTATTAAACGATCAAAAATTGGTAAAATATTTTTTTTTTTGTTTTATGGTTTTAATTGGCTTATTGACTTTTACTTAGATTAAGAAAGTTCATCGTTTGCAAAGGGCACAATCGGCTATTCAAGAAGAAAATCGTTTGGGAATTAAATCAAACTCATTAAAAAAGGTACACAATATTTTTTTTTTTAGGATTTAAGAAAAAGAGATTATTTTTAAATTTTGTAGACTAAAGCAGCTGAAAGAAACGGCACTCGATCTGTAAGCCCAGTTGGAAGCACTGGAAATGGTTTTATTTCTGAAACGCTTTCTAATCGAAGCATTGAAGGAACAGGTGAGATTTTTATTTTAAAGAATTTAAAAGTAATCGCCAGCGATTTAAAACGATTTAATAACTCAAGTAATTGTTTCAACGAACATTTGAAAATACATGTTATTCGTAGGTGGATACAGTTGAAAAATAATATGAAGTAATGAAGTTGGGATGTTGAACGGTGAATAGTTCGCTACTACATTACAGTATTACATGATTACAGTATCGTTCAATTTTTTGTAGTCACTATTAATTGTTATTACCAGTAGCAGATCTACATTTTTCATAATTATGTTTTTTATCTTTATATTGATGAAATATTTATCAAGCCAAGTTGAACGGTGCTGTAACTGTTCATTTATTTTTCTAATCTATTATTATTTTTTTATTTGTTTTATTTTTTCAATGTTTGGATAGAATTTAAATTTTTTTTGGGTTTTTTATTTGGTTATTGGTTATTTTATTCATATTTGGAATATAAATTTAAAATTATATTATTTGCGTTAGGTGTCGACAAGAAAAGTCCAGTTGGAAAACAGTCGATGGAAAAAAGCTTGAACTCGTTGCCATCGAAAGAGGAAGATGCGGAAGAAAATGTCTCAAGTGATTCAAATCGCTCAGCGTTGCTTTCGTCTATTCAAATGTTTAATTCCTCTAAACTAAGAAAGATCGCTACAATTAACGACAGGAGTGAGCCTAAAAAGGTTTAGCAAGGCTTTTTTTTTGCTATTAATAATTATAGGTCACAATTTTTTTTTTTAAATATTTTATTGAAATCATTCAAAAAGAATTATTTTTAATTTTGTTTTTCCTAAGGTCATATTAGTACGCTAGTCAATGCGGTAAAATCGTTTGAAAAGTTACGGTTTTAACTGATACAATTACGCCAAGTATTAGTGTTTAGTTCAACCTGCTTTTTTTTTTGAATACAGTAGTTATTTTATTATCTATAATAAAATTTTAATCTCTGTTATTTATTTCATTGTTATGAAATTATTTATATTCATTTTAAGCAGCGTTCAAAAAATTGAAGTGCTGGTCAATTGCGTTGAAATTCATTCTGACCCACAAATTAAAATAACATAATTTCTAAAACTAAAAAAAAAACATTTAAAAAACAAAACCCGTTTCAACAAAGGTGTTTTGTTTTTGTTTAAACTTGAAACGATTTTTGTTTTGTTTTACCTTGAAACAGTTTTTGTTTGGTTTTTTAATCATTTTTTTTACTTGGTTTAATTAATGTTTTTTAATTTATTTTTTGTTTGTAATTTATTTTATTTTTTTAATTTAAATTTGCCACCAGTTGTAGATGAGCATTTTTATTGGATGCCACTCGTGGGCCAATGTAATACCGGTAGCAGACGCTTTTTTTTTTTTTGACTACGTGAGGCTGGAATTCAATTTCAACAATTATTAAAAAGAAACTCGAAATTTTGATTTCATCGCGAAATAGTTTGAATTAAAAAATGAACGGAAATTCTGTTAATAGCCGTGACGATAAGTGTAAAACATTTTTGTTGAAAGGAGAGAGTCACACACTTGGAAATGCGTTGCGATACATTATAATGAAAAAGTAAGCCATTTCTACTCTGATTTCCAAGTTTAATTTTTCAAGATGTGTATATCGCGTTTCTTTTAATTATTTTGCAGCCCAGATGTACGATTTTGCGCCTATACGCTTTTACATCCGACAGAGAATGAAATCAAATTAAAGATACAAACGTTTGGTACGTGCTAATTTCTGAAAATATTAATGGCAATCTCGAAAACCATGGTAGTACACGAATAACACGTGAAACCACAAACATTGCCGTTTTGATTATTAATTTATTATGTGTTATATCGGTTCTAGTGAATTCTAGTTCTCTGTTTGTGAAATTGATTTTAGAAATTTATGAAATTGACTAAGTCAAATAATTATTATAAGTACATATTGTATAACTGGCCTAATGCATTGAACCGTTCTATAGAATCTTCTGCTGATGACGCTTTAAAAAAAGGATTGCAAGATTTACAAGAAGTTTGCTCGCACGTATTACAGACATTTGAGGTAATTGTAATAATAATTATTAATTTTATTATCTTAATTAATAATGACTAAATTAAAAATTAGGAAGAAGTAGGAAGAAGCATTAGTAACTAATTATTGCGCGTGAAAAAACAAGAGTGTAAGTAAAAATATTTATGAATAAATAAAAGAAATTTTTTTTTTTGAAAAATATTGATGTTTATTCTGTTGAACTGCAATACAGTAGTTCAACTTTATTTTATAGTTTTAAAAATTAGATTAAAGATTTTGTTGGAAGCATTTTTTTAAAAATGCTTGTTTAAATCAATAGATAGATGGCGCTATCTTTTAAAAACTCCCCAAAACTGTCTGCTAGTAAATTATTTATTATTTTTTGAATAATATTTTTCATCTAACTTTTTTAAAAATTTATGATTCCGGGAAACTTGTTTCCAAGTTAAAATGCGAATAATATAAATTATTGCCCTGCCAAGTAGAATGTATAATAGTCTAACTAAATGAAGAGTGTGAATTTACTTTTCCAGAAAACTATTCTTCTAAAAAGCTCTTCCTTTCTCGTGCTCACCGTACATGTGTTCGAATATTTCAGGTATTTATTGATTTTCATCCAGCTGGTTTGAGCTAATCAATATACATTATATAGAGAGAAAAAATTGTTGAATATATTAATGAGGGAAGTGTTTTGGCATTTTAATCGTTATATACAGGGTGTTTTGTAACTGATACTTGTATTTCATTTGTCTAAAAGTATTTTTTTTTACTATAATATTTTGACACATAATAATATCGTTTAAAAAAGTATTAGAAATGCACAATAATATATCCTTTATTTGAATACAAGTAACTAAATACAGTATGACCATAATTATTATAGTTGTTATAATTTAATTTATTTAAAGTAGCTCTACAGAAAAGTTAGCTGGGCACCGTGTAGTGATGAGCTCGAGTTTATCGATTGGAGTGGAATGAATAGATAATTTTTGACATGTATATTAACAATATTTTTACAGAAGATAGCAAATGGAAATGGATGACGATATGTGGTACAACGACGACATGGAATTCGAAAATTATGACGACGAAATGCAAAACGATTGGGAAGAAGAAGAAATGGAGGCCCCTTCGTTTCAGAATATGATAAACCAATGTCTAATTCCTACTTTCAACGATGTCATGACAAAGGCTATGACCAAACTTTTTCTTAGTTGCGTTTTTATCAAGATTATTTGCCGTTTCGCTAACTTAGGTTGCTTTTTTATTTATTTATTTATTTAATTATTTTTTTTTTTAATTCATAAATTAATGTGTGTTACAATATTATTATAAGGATTTTTTCCAATCGTCGTTCTTCACCTTACTTCGATTGCCACTGGAGCATGGTTGGCTTATCAGTTTTTTCAAAAAGCCTCGGTTTATCTGCTTTTGTTCACATTTTTAGCCTATTTTATAACTTACTTTGGCAACTTTTATTTAAAACGACGAATAGGATTTCTTGTTTCTTTTTATTCCGTAACTTATTCAATTATTTGGTGAGTTGCATTGTTCAAAAAAAAAAAAAAAATGTTAATAGAATTTTGAAAGTTATTTAACATTTTTAATTTTATGATAGCGAATTAGTGATCGTGGATGAAAAACATTGGCATACTGTCAGGGGTAAACATTTTCGTTGGAAGTGCAATCTTATTGATTTTGAATTACTTTATTCGTGTTTTGTAAAATTAATATAGGCGCAAATATGATTATGGTTATGAAAGTAATCTCGTTGGGCTTTGATATGGACAATGGTAGTCTTCCTACTTTTCCCTCTTTCCTGCACTTTGTTAGTTATTGCTGGTCTCCATGCACCGTTGTTTTTGGACCGTGGATCAATTATAACGATTATTTAAAAATGATGCATCGACAAGGAGTTGAAGTGGGTTTTTATTCAAAAAATTGTTTTAAAAAGAAATTTTTTTTTTTGATTTTATATTTAATTTTTAGAACTTGTGGTGGATCCTGAAATTTGTGAAGTGTTTTATTTATTGTTTATTATATTTGTCCATTTCAACTTGCTGGTCTCCGTGGTTATTTGGCTTCTCAGAGATTTCTACCGCTTTTTCTCTTTTCAACAAATGGGTAATAGCTTATGGCGATGCCTTATCGTATCGATGCAGTCATTATTTTATCAGCTATTTGTCTGAAAGTTCTATTACAATTGCAGGCTTTCATCAGTAAGCGTTTTTATTTTCAGTTATGAATGTATTAAATTATTTATTTAAATTGTTTATTTAGAGATGTAAAAGTAACTCAACCTTTGATGGTAGAGCTGCCGCGTTCTTTGGTAGAAGTCGTCATTTTTTGGAACTTTCCCATGCATTTTTGGTTGAAAACATGTGAGGTGAAATAATGCTTTAAACGTTGTAGAATAGCTTTTAATTTTTTACATTTTTGTTTTGAAGACGTATTTAAAATTGTAAGGACGCAAAGCGTATTCTTGGCGATATTTTCAACGTACGCAGCCAGCTCCCTTCTTCATGTTAATAGATTTTAAAAAAAAATTTTGTCTTAAATTTTTATTTTTCATTTTTGATTTTAGGGTTTAAATTTTCAACTTGCAGCAGTGCTATTATCTCTTGGATTTCATACTTATGTTGAATTCGGTAATGGGAGTGGACATTATTTTTGAATTTATTATTTTAAAATAAAAATACTCATGTTGCACAATTTTTAGAACTTCGGAACAAATTGAGCAATATTTTTAGTGCTTGTATAAAAGCTCGTCCATGCCGTGCCAATTGCCATCACTATTACAAAAGTAATCATCAATGGGTCATGGTTACAAATTTCGTTTTTTCGGTGATGTCACTTTTTCATCTTACGTATTTGGGATTAATGTTTGATAGTAATCCATCAATTGAAGAAAAGGTAATTTGTAATTTGCTGCGGTGATTATAGATTTTTAAGTATATTTTTGCTATGCAATAGGGTTACGATATGAATCATACATTGGAAAAATGGGGCGAATTGGGCTACGCAAGCCACTGGCTGGCTGCTTTTTGTTTCCTTTTTAATTTACTTTTGCGATGATGTTAATTATTATTATTAAACTTAAGTTCAATTTGTAGAACTAAGTCTTTCTACGATTGCTTTTCTAAATATTTTTTGAGCACGTGAATATTGATTGTTTTGAAATAATATGCATTGCTGATGTTGTTAGTGCAGTGATATGGTTACTGCCAAAACAAAACAGTGATAATAGGGAAAGGTGTCGAGGCAACCAAAAATAAACAAATCTCTTTTTTGAATACAACTTTCATTTAGAGTTTTCAACTTGAAATAGTGTTAACCATGTATTTTAATTGGATATCGCTTTTATCTTCTTTGATTACAGGTTTTTTTTTTTTTTTTGAAAATTTATTTTAAATTGTAATATTTTGTAATACGGTAATTCAAAATTTATTTACAGTTAGTATAAGTGTAGAAGTTTGCGATTATCGAGTACCTCATTGTGTTGGCAATGAATTAGATTGTTACAGGTGAGTAGCAATTCTCTGTTATTTATATTTTCAACAAATATTTGACTTTTTATGTAAGATTAGAAGTTTACCGTGTTACAATGGACTCTGCGGTGAAAGTGGCAATTGCATCTGTTTTGGCTGTTGGACCGGAAGTCAATGTGATCAATACGGTTAGTTCATTGCAATATAATAATTTTCAATTACTGAATGTTAATCGATTTAGTTGATAATTATCAACCGGAATTTATGGTGGCAAATAAATTCGTAACGTTGTACACTGACGCTACTGGAGTAGTTTTTACTATAAATGCAAACGACGATGATTTAGGCAGCACTTGCCATAGTGCAGCTGACTGTCCTTGTGGTCGCATTTTCTATTTCATTAGAGAATCGTCAAATGGCCAACCTTTTCGTTTGAATAAATACACCGGAGCAGTGGAAATTGTGGACGGTTACCTCTTGCAACCAAACGATGTTTATACTATAATATTTTCAGCGCGAGCAAATGACAGTGATAAAGAGGATCTAATTAATAATGAAAATACATTAAAAGTTTGTTCAAACTTTTTATAAACTTATTTGTTAATTTACTAACGTTATTTTTTTTTTAGGTCATTGTAAACGTAATTGACAAACCTGAAGTTGAAAATGAAAATGTTTATGACGAGGAGTCTAACTCTGTAGAAGACCATCGATTATCTAAAAGAGTATAACTATTACTAATTTAAAAACATTAAGAAAAAAAATTATTTAATTAAAATTGAAATAGGACGCAGGCTCTGCTAGCAATACATCTATGCAAATAACTCAAATAAATCCTAGTACTCCTAAATTAAGCGTACTGTCAGGAGATCGAATAGATTTTCAGTTAAATATAACGATAGGGGCTGGAACGTCTACCGAGATTCAAGTGGAAATATTTTCGTTAGATCCTATTACCAATCAAACTGCTTTTGCTTTGGTTGATGTAGCTATTACCCATTTGGGGCCCGCTTTGACAACTACGGTTACTACTAACACCCAACCGAATTTAACGGCTTGCAGCAATTACCCAGAAATCGTAAATGGCCATTATACCAAAAGTCTTTTAAATAACTAAAATTTATATGTTTTGTTATTAGAATGACCAAGCTGTTTTTGATTTGGGAATTGTAATCGCAGGCTCGGGAGATAACGTTATTAGCATTGCATTTTCAGCTATTTTCTTAAATATAACGCCTTATGTAGTTGCTGGATCAAATTATAGCGTCTTGGCTGGTGTTTCTTACGATTCCGATGCTTATGTTTGGATTGCGCAAGCAGAATTTCAAGCCGATTTTCCAACGGTTAATAATACGTTATTTATTTTCTGAAGTTTGGTATTCATTATTTATATAAATAATAGGATCAAGTTTATCCGAGTTACATGTTTGTGGAGGGTCCCGAAACTATTGCTATTGATGGCTTTGCAATGTTTACGGCTTATTTTTATACAGTATTTCCAAACGAATCTTATCAAGTAGATCTCTTTGGATACTCGGCCCCATTGGATAGCTATTCGGCTGGAGGAATTGTCCTAACATCCGTTGGAACTAATTTTCCCTTTGTGAATAAAGATTTTTATTCTTATTCATATGAACAATTGCTTAGCACCTCTGGAAATACTAGCGCTCGAACTATTTGGAGTATAAATTCTCTTATCAATACAGGTACTTTTTGTTTTTGTAAATCAATTATAATAACGTAATAAATATTTTTGTTTAGATAGTAGCAGAACCGTTGCAAATATAACAAAAAATCAATTGACTTTGAATTTTTTTGTTTCGGCGGCCGATGATGAAGAATTAATTGGCAGTATTATGTCAATGGCTTGCACCATGATGATTGGAGGGAAAACAATATGGACTAATTTAATAAACTTGACTGTAACTGATAGAGAGACGCCGAACATGGTTGGTTTTATTAATTTATGAAGTTTATCACTGTTACTTATTGTACGGAAAAAATCAGAAGCCTCCTGTTAGTATGAGAGTTCGTAATTCACCAGTTCTAATTGCTGCCGGAGGAACGGCGCAGGCTTTTATTGATATTATTATACCAGACGGCAATTGCAGCGAAATAATGTTGGAGGTTATGTCACAGCCATCGCCCGATCCAAATTCACCAATTGTCACAATTTGCGATTACAGTTCTACTTTCGGTGTCAATATACCGTATATAACTCCCGTCACACCCACCTTTAACGTTAGCAGCATGGGCATTGATTTAGGCAGCATTTGGAACACAAAATTAGTATATACATTATTTGATCTAACTTTTCCAGTTAATTTTGCAAATTAATGTTTAACAAGATTCCATCAAACGTGACAGCAAGCACAATAACTATAGCAGTGATGGTAAGGGCGGAGAGCATTGCAGCTGACGGTCAACAACTCACCGTAACGTTAGGGTCAATTCAAAATAGCTTTATACTTCAAGTCGATAGTGATAGAGTAAGTTTGCAAACATTTATTTTTTCAAAAAACAAAAAAAAAAAATTTTAGGAATCTAAATGCGTTACAAATGTTTTTATAGGTTTTGAATGAAAGTGAATTGAGTGCCGTCTCCGTATCAATGAATGACATTTTGAATTTGACTACCGTTGCTGCAGGTGCTGAATCGGCGACAATTGTCACTTTGACATTTCCAGCCGATATTTATATGACCAATTTAATGCTTGAAATGGCCAGCAGTTTATTAAATGAAACTGTTAAAGGACGAATATGTAAAGCGCAAGTGTTATCAGTTGGAGATATTCCATGTTTAAACCAAAGAGTTATTAACAGCAATGTGAAATATAACCAATCGTAAGTTTTTGTTGCGATAATTTTGTGACATTGTTAAAAGAGTTTTATTTTTATTTAGTGAAGAGAATGTTATCGATTCGGCTGTAATGAATTTAGGTGGAATTTGTTTATCGAAAGAAAACGATTCCGTCAATGAAGTAGTTATCCGGGTATCTTTCAAGGTACAATCCGAAGCTTCCGGTGATGCTTTTCGTTTATACACTGGGATGAGTTCCGGAAGTGCTTCTCAAGTATGGGTTTTATCAACATCTTATACTTTTGTGGACTCGAACAGCGAAATTCTTGCGAGTGGTTATACGCCGACTGTTTACGCCTATATTGCACCCAATAGCCCTCCGATAGTTGAAGATTCTGTGGCTTTGGTTTATATTCACATTTTACTGCCGCCTCAGAGTCGTTCAAATTATACTTTGCAATTAGACGCTTCCGTTTGTCGTATAACAATTGTCTCGATTGGGGATAATTTTCCATGCCCACAAACCAGTATTTTGGAATCTGCAATTACCTACGGTAATTATGACCCGGTTACCTCATCGTATTCCAAAGCCACTCTACCATTTGGCTGGCTCGCAAACTTAGGTATAAGTATAATAATATACTACTGATTGTATATAGAAACTATAATTGAAAGTTATATTAGGAAATGATCCGTGGTTAACTGAAAATACTATTGGTGGAAATTCAATAGTGATAGCCGCTGCGGTCAAAACCGGAAACCCCGTTGATTATTCGCTTACTTACATCAGCTCGTCTACCTCGGGGTCATTACCTATTGAAGCATCATCAACATCTACTGCAAGTTCATTGATGAATGCAAGTTTTATTCAAACCAATCTTACAACTCTTGATGGAACTCAAACCATTTCTAGGGGAGTTTCAAAAGTCGTTACGCTACAAGTTCAGGTAAACCTACGTTCGTTAATAGAATAATAACGATTTAAGATTTTTTTTTATTTAACGGTACTGATATTGTTTATATTTTATGAACCATTTATATAGCTAAATAATTCATTATCGAACGTGGTTGTGACGTTTAGTAATCCCAACAGTGCAATTAACGATTTTGTGTTTTGTTCAGCAACAATTACTACAGTAGGAGAAAATCTTCCCTGTTTTAATGCTACGTCTTTTAATCCAATAATGGCGAATAATTCGTAAGTTTTACATTTTATGCGATCTGTTTGCAGTGTTAATATTATACTTTCAACGCTTAGGCAATATGGCAATTGTTCAAATACAATTGCTTTCCAATTTTTGAATTTATGCCGAATTCCTCTGTCTAAGATGTTATCTGCAGATACTGTGAGTCCAAGATTCCTTTGCTTTCTCCAATAATCTATATTTTAATTTGTATCACATTTAGTTTACAATTGAAGTGTCTATTAATGTTATAAGCCAAAGTGTCGCATCTATTACTTTGGATTCGACAGTGAGTGCTGACCAAATTACTACATCTTTTAACTCTATGGTTTTAACCGTGGACGACGATCCTATTTTATCGTCATTATGTGTAAATGTGTAATTTAATTCGGCGTAGATTAATATTTTAAAATTGTTTATATTACTATTATTCTAGAATATTAGCGTTGAAGCAATAGCACCCAATACCAGCTTGACCGCTACGGTGGGGACTAAAGTATCAATGCGCTTTAATGTTACTGTTCCCGCTAACTGCACTACTAATGTTCTAGTAACTGCAATTGCGCCTTCAATAAATAACCGATCAACTATGACTATTACATCGCTAATAGTAGTGGGAGCAGGAATTAATGTAGCCTGTTTTAGAAACGATTCAATTGCCAATTTGAGTTCGTTGGACTTGACAACTCTACAAAAAAACGTGGCCACTTTGGATTTAGGATTTATCACTAATACAGCAATGAGTTTAAGGAGAGGTTGGCCGCAACCTGAAGATGATGAGTTATCTTTCGAAGTCCAAGTTTTGATGGGCGATCATCCTGCAGCCACTCCTAACTCTTTGCAGCAGCTCTCCTTTTCAGTATCAGACGCTCAAACAGATGCAGTTCAAAATATAACCTTACTGCGTTTGGGGACGGAATTGCCTGATATAACAGTTATTGCAACTGTACTAAACCAAAAACTTTTTCGCAGAAAGTAAAACAGATTTTTTTTTTTGTTGAAATGGTTACGATTTTTTATTAATATAATAATTTCATCGTGCAGCGATGTTGTGGACATTCATCTGATTTTATCACATACACAACTATCGTCTGCTGAACCGACAACTACTACGGTTCGTTTATTTTTGCCAGCATTTATTAATATAACAGGATTTCCAACAGCTAATGTCACCATTGAGCTAGACGAAAGTTATTCCTATATTTTAATTAAGGTTTTTAATTAATATATTTTCTTGAAGATTTTTTTCTGTAAATTTAATTAAATTTTTTTTAGTTGACTGAGCCATTTTTTCTAGAAGAGATAATTGCAGTGAATTTGACTTTACTAGTGGATCCCGAAGATATAAGAGGTCCAGACGCTGAATTAGTAAATGCTACATCAGTTGGATTGATTGTAGCTACGATGGCACTTCAAACTATTCAAGGAAACGCTTATCCAAACACTTCGCTCGTTTTAGGGGGCTTGCATTTTTTTCTGACTTTTGGCGTGATTGGTCAAGGTTTTTATTTTGAATTTTTAAAGTTATACTTTTTTTTTAAATCTGATTATAATTTTAAATTGTTACAATATTAATTTATGTCTATTTACAAGGATGTTTTGACGATTTGGGAATGCAAAGTGGGTTTATCGAAGATTGCCAATTGTCGTCATCAACTTCGGCTGATGCTACCTCGGGTCCGTCAAAAGCTCGTTTAGGTGGTCCTGCTGGGATTGCTTGGAAACCTGCTTTAAGAGCTTCATCTGATTTTAAAGATTACATACAAATTAATTTTGGGAACAAAAGTCGTGTATCGCAAGTGGCATTTGAAAAAGACAATTGTTGCAGAGCTCCCTCAACAGTCCGTTTTGAAAGCAGCGAAACGGGCTTTAATTGGAATTATTTTTATCAAGTTAGAAATATTGTAAAGATAGTCGATACATTGTTATTCATATTTATATAATGCAGGCCAATTCTTTGAATTATTCGAGCGGAACTCTGGCAACAGTTGATCTTCCGGTTCCATTCGAAGGCCATTGGCTAAGAGTAATAATAGTGGAAAGTGAAGAAATTGAAAATGAAGCCAGCAAATATGTTGGAGTTCGTTTAGAGTTTTATGGATGTCCTCTTGAAACTGATAAACCGAAAAACACATGCACAAGTGATAGTAATACTATTTTAAGCGATGATGGTATAAAACTTCTTTTTAAAAAAATATAACAGTCTTAAAATTAATCTGCTTTATTACCGTAATAGCTAATGAGTATCGACATGTATCGGTAGACTCCTTAAACAACATTATTTATGGGTGTGATTTTGCTTTAAACTCGTAAGTTTATTTTTAAATTCAAAAATTTGTTTTAATAATATAAAATTTGGTTCATTATTATAGACTTAGTTTGAATTGCTTTTGCTCGAGTGATGGGTCGACGTGGACTGGTTAAGATCTTTTTTTTTTTTTTTTAAAAAAATATACCGGTATATATTATTTAATTCTATTAAAGTATTTAATTGTATCGTTTTAGCGATCCCCATTTCCTCCGTAACTAAAATTGTTGGCATTGACACATCCACTGGCACCGCTTACGGTTACCGGAAAGCCAATAGTACTGTGTACAAATCCACAAATTGTCGACAGTGGTGGACAATAACTCAGACAGAATTAGATCTGGCCACATCTAAAAGTAGTTTTGTAAAAAGTCAAGTGTTACCTGGTTACCCAAGAGGAGATCCATCAATGCAATTCACATTAGGAAGATGGACAAGTAGGCGTTTAATAATATAGTACTATATTTATCTCATGCGGCTAATCTTGTTTTTCTAATATTGTAGCCAATTACGACGGGTTGCAACTTGACGATGAACTCAAATTGAGCTGGAATTAAGTACAGTATTTCCAAGCTATTGTTTCGAAAATTATAACTTTTTATTTGAAATTAAAATCTTTGTTGAAATTCACAAACAAAAAACTTAACATTTCTTCTGTAAAAAAAAATAATGCAAAGTTATTTATTTCACAGTACAATAACTTCATCATCCGAATCTCCGTCAACAAATTCAATTGCTTTATTTTTTCTTGAAATTGTTGTCAATTTTCTGGATAAAACTGTTTTATAGGAAGATTTTCGTTTAATATTCGTTGATGTTGAATCGGAATTTACGGATGAAGGAATCGAAAATACCACCTCCGTCGTTAACAAGGATTCGTCGGGAGTTGGATCCAGCAGATGTTGAAAAGCTGAGATACTTTTATTTTTTACAATGGGAAATAGACGTCGCGGTCGAATTCGTTTCACAAACTCCGTCAACTCGTCAAAATTTGAATGGTCGGAATAAGGCACGATATAAAGATTGCTGGATTTTGGTTCGCCCAACAATAACGAAGTGGGTACAATTCGGATACTATTACTAATCACGTTAGAAGTCTTAAAAATCCCATTAAATGGGCGAACAAAAATCATCGCCAATTGTTCACAATCTTCATTAACAAAAAAGCGTTCCATCCCCAGCAGTTGCATCTTTTTGTAATCTTGAGAGTTTACTTTGACTAGAGATTTGAGATGAGACGCAACCCGCACCAAAAGATCTTCTTTACCTAATTTTCTCAACCCAAACACAATTTGCTTATTAGGATTAGCGTCGATTATATTAAATATAGCTTTAGTAGCATCTTCTCTACACGGATGATTATTTTTAGGACAGCAGCTGGTATTATCCAAATACAATCGATCGATTCTCGAAGGAACTATAAAACAAAAATCATGAGCCAATTATTCTTGTTTTCGAACCTATAATTTAAAATCTGTTAAAATATACCGAAATGAAAGTGTTTAGAATTAAATCTAAAATCAGCGGTGTAAAGAATATTCCCAAAATATCCTTGAAATAAAAACATGACGGCTCCGGGACAGTGATCGGCGTCGATGAGAGTTACGCAAATGCTGTCGTTCTTGTGTATGCTAATGGTATGAGGGGCACCAACCTCCAGCGTTCTAACGAGCGATGGGCGAATCTTTGAATTTAATGACAATCTAATTTCAATCGTTAAAAGTACCAACAAATTGATTATACTTACTTTAATGTTATATAAATGAAACAAAAGCCTCGCATTTAGAGGTGAAGTATATATAGGTTGACTCCAACTTGATGTTAAACCGACGATGTGATCGGCGTGCAGATGGGAAAGAAAATGAATAAGGCCATTACAACAGTTACCAGTGCTTTTCCAATAATCAACGGCAATGGGAGTGCCGCAAATTATTTGTCCGTTCATGATTTCAAGAATACAGTAATAAAATTCCCTCAAAATTGTTTAACAACTTTAAAATTGGAGCCGTTGGCGTCGGCTGCTATCTGGGAGCCACATTGACCCTTGACCTCCGCTCAGCCTGCTCTGCTCTTCAGTCGGGGTTTGACCACACTTGCTTTTTCTCTACCGGGTAGGCCGCAACTTACTGCTGTTTTTGTGAAGTCAGTTATGAAAAGAAACTTTAAGAACAGTATTATATAAAACCAACTTACAGTATATAAATATAAAAGAAGAAAATTGACCTGGAAGATATCGACGATGGCAGCAAGGAGTTTTAAATCTACCCGGTAGCGCAAATGGAGAACCTGCTATGTGAACTTGCTTTCGGTATACAGTATTAATATCTATATTATATTATTTTACGTAGTAAATTTCACTCGCGTGAGGAATAGCCTCAATGATAATACAGTAATTTGAGGTTGGCTTTGAAATGTGAGGAATTAGGAACACGGAAAAGAAGAGCGGATGAGGAAAAGACCCTGTGACAAATTTTGCTACTCCGCTGGATGACGTAATGCGCGCAAGTTTTGAAATTTTATTTTATTACTAGCAGTACCCGGCCCCGCGTTGCTGTGGCTTATTAGTTATGAAAAGTACAGTAATTGAAAGTAAAATTAAAT
>JAQGAZ010000281.1:0-74912 GCA_034692225.1 Polydesmus complanatus | reverse complement strand
TAGTGAGTTTATTGAATTCGATTTATTTTGCTGGTCTATTAGTAAACCATCTGCGTAATAATTAGATAATAACTACCGGTATTTGCTGTATTTATTAATTCTTTAAAAGTGCATTTTTACCCCCATTTGGGACAAAAACAAGCAAACTCCAAATTTTATGTGTTTACCCCGCTGTATTGAAACAACATTTTTACATGCAAACTGCACTCTTTCACGAGTTAATGTGAAAAAAAAGTGGGGAAACAAATTTAACATAGGTTAAAAAGTTGTCTTTAAAACACTTTTTTTTTTTATTAGTTTAGCAAAATTCACAAAAATGAAGTTGCTATCAATTAGTTTTTCATTGTTTATATCAACTTTAGATCACTTTTAATCACTTTTTTTTTAAAATAATTTTATAAAAGCAAAATAATACTCCGTATACCGGTATTTCCACATAAGAGTTATTGTTATTTTTCACGAAGTTGCAATTTAGATAAAGAATAATACATGTAATAGTAATAATTCGATATCAGTTTCGATATGTCATCTCGACATAATGCATTTTTGTCAGGAAATGGAATTTATTTACCCAATTTATGAAGAATTCATTTCAGTGTTATCGGATTGCGTCAATTAAACCGATATATTTTAATAAATAAAAATACCGGTACTATTTAAGATTAAATTCCTTTAAATAATTTTAGTAAAACCCTTTTCTATAGCAAGATCAAAATTTAAACAACATGTTTTTCAAAAAAAATATATATATACTATTTGAAACTAGTTCTTCATTATAAGAATTATGAAAAATGTATAACTTTTTACTTATCTTTACTTGTAAAAATAGTTCATCAAAAAATTTCAAATTAACAACAACAACAAAAAAAAAACTCCCATTTTAAATCAGTAAATAATTCATGTTAAAATTAAAAACAAAAAATTGTAGAAATTATTTAGGATTATGCCACAAAAAATGATTGCATCGCATAATTTAATGTTCTTTCGAAAATGCAGTCGTAAACAGCTTTTCTTTAAAACGTTATTAAGATTATTAACGCGCGGTGATTAATTATCGTTTTGGAAGCTAATGAATGCAACTCCGCTATATCGTTTGATCTGAAACTGAGAAACTAGATTAAAAATTTAAAATGGTGTTCGAGCCAAACGCGCAATAAATTATGTTAAACTCTCGATTCTTAAAGTGTAAAGTATTTAGCTGACTTATCAATCTGCATTTGCAATCATTAACAACTTAATACGATAACAAGGCTACCTCCCCCTCCCTCGATCTAACAACCCACCCACCCAGCGTAGTGTTCCACCTTTGAATTTCATTTCATTCGCCTGGAATAACCTTCTAGCGATTATAAACACACCGGTGGAAACAGAGTTTTTGGATGTGATAACGAATAATCACGTATAAGCACTTCAGCATTAACCTCATTCTCATTCTACGAATGGTTAGAAACTTTTTTTTCTTCTGATTAATAACTCACCGGTTGCGCCGCATGTAAAAATTATTTAATTAGTTTTTTTTGGTATTTGTACATCGAAAATGTTGCATTCGGTAATGCTTTTGGATTTAATTCGCGCTAAAATCGCGGAAAATTTAGAAAGATCGCAAGCGAAAGTTAACGGGAGTACGATTTTAATATTGCTGATTTTGCGTTAAAAAAAATTATTTGCTGATGATACAATATTCTGTTGTACATTTTTAGGTGAGCAAAGTGATACCGGTGTTTTTCCCTTGCCACTCTCCCCGCCGCAAACCCCTCAGGATATTCCGTCGACTTCGCAATCGGATACCGAAGATGAAGAACCGTTCGTGCAAGTTCATACCAACGGATCCAGCAGCGCTCACGGCTTGGTGGAAGATCCAATCGAAGAAATAGATGGACTCTCCAAGGTTTCACATTCGCCGATTAACCGCCGGACCCCCACGGCGGAAGAAGACGATACAAATATTCCATCGATTATTGACCAATTTCAAGAGGATCCCAAGCATATACAGCGATGCAGAAGAACGGATGTGAACTGGAATGTGGTCAGTAAACGTATTTTTTTATTATTTATTTATGATTATTATCGTGAATGTAGACATAAAACGCAAAGTCGGTCAACATTTTCCCCAAGTTGAAATATCAAACTGCTTAAAGCAAATCCAAAACAAATTGGCAAACCGATTTTTCTAAAATTTAATATCTAGAAAAAAGTTTCTTTTTTTTTTTTTAACAAAGTGCACTGTATTTAAAATTCCCACAAGCTAAAACCTCATGAAACCAATATCTAGACAAGCCTGAAATCCTCAAATCAACAAATAAAATTTCGGAAAAGACAAAACTCCCTATACCGTTACCCAAACATTTTTAAATGAAAAATATCGATAAATAAAAATTCTAAATGCGACAATAATAATTCTCGAAAAACCAAATTTCCAGAAAAGAATAAATTTCAATAAAACTTGTGAAAAAACTTTACTAATATATTACAAGGAATTAATTGTAATTAACTTGATTATTTTTAGGATGATTTACTTAACCATTTGTATAAACGCCCTGAACCGAAACCTCCTGCCGTTGCTCCCGCTGCCTACATTAACATGGAAGGTTATTTGGAGAAACTGCCAATTGGTCGACGTCAAGGAACATTTTGGAACGCTTGGAAAAGACGCTATTTGAAATTAAAAGACGGTTATCTGTATTGCTACCCAAGTTCGAAAGCGGAAGATCCTATTTTGAGTCTCCAACTGATGGGTGGACGCATCGATATAGTGGAAAGCCAGATTCTGGTAGACGATGGAGTACGTATTATTTTCACCAATCTATTATTATTTTTTCTTAATTAACCGCTCAAAACAACGCACGTTTGATTAATTTACGCTGCCGATGAACAGACCAAACGCATTTTGAAAATGTTGGTCGTTAATGACAAGGTGAGTTCCAAATGTTCCCTTAGCAATAATTATTGTTCAGAGAGAGTCAGAGAAAAAAAATCACGATAAGGATTTGAAAATATTTTCAAGAAATTGTGTCGAAATTTTTCTTATTTAAAATTAATAATATATTTTATAATATTGTTTGTGTTTAATTGCGTGGATATGCCATATTGGATGCAGTCAACTTCAAGTATACTCGATTTTAACTAACGTAACTCTCGGAGTAATACGACACTGAAAAATTGAGAATGAAACTTTGAAAATTATTTGTAGCTAATATTTTGTTATTTGAATATGCAGAAAGGACACTGCATCATGTTGCGTTGTAACAGTCGAACGGATACTGAAAGGTGGCGCCGAGCCCTTCTTACACACACAGCTGAAAACTACATGCTCACTTACGCTCAACCGGTGGTTCCCTATCCTCAATTCTACGAAGTAAGTTTTATGTTCATCAACATTCCAAATTCAAATATTTAAATGTGGTTTTCTTTTTTCTTTAACCAACAGAAAGTGTTGATTGTTGACATTGGCAGCTGTTCGGTCCGAGCAGGAATACTGTGCAACCAACGTAGGCTAAATATCATATGGAAATTTTTAATTAAAATGTATATAGAGAAGACTTTATAAATTATTATGACTATAGCTACCCTTCCGCAAATTTATTTCCCAACTGTTTGTGCGGAAGAAAAATTGACCGGTTACCGCATTTACGGCAAGGACGCGCTGTCTCCAAAAATTCGACTCGATTCGAATGTCACATTCCCTCTCAGGCCATCAGCTAAAATTACAAAGGTTTCTAACTTCAACATTGGTTTCTTTTTTTTTATTTCTTCAAAAAGCGATGTTTAATAATTTAAATCTTGAAATAGTTCACAGTTGATATGATAGCTGTCAAAGGAATCTTAACGAAAGTATTCGAGGATTTGAATGTGGATCCTGCCGATTACGAGGTAACATTTCAATATTTATTATTATTAAGAAATGTTCCGAGATAATTTTGACCAATTTTCATTTGTTTATAAAATCAGGTGCAGCTGAGTTTGCCCAGAAGTTTCCCATTCAAGTCCCAAACCGACGTTTTGGATCTACTTATGACGGAGTTTGGAGTTCAAGGAGTGAATCTCATGGCGCAAACCGTATTAGCTCTGTGTTCCTACAACACCACTTCGGGTGTGGTAGTAGATGTGGGCGAAAGATTAGAAGTGGTACCCATCGTGGATGGCTACGTCATCGAGTCCGGAGTATCTCGCATTCCTTACGGCGGTTCCAGACTTATGGATCATCTAAGTCACTTTCTCATGCAACGCCATTACGGTCTCTCCTCCATCACCGAATCCTTCCTCCTGCGCTACGTTCTCGAAAACAGCTGCTACTGCGCGCTTAATTACAAAACGGAACTCCAAAATTACCATTCTCAACCGGAAAATTTCGAGGTTACCATACCCGTGGGTCATTTCTTTCACCCGGACGAAGCTCCTTGGCAGTAAGAAGCATCTCGAATAATTATTGCAATAAAAATGTTTATGAAAGACGAAATTTTTGAATGATTTATTTAGAACGATCTCATTGGATGGAGGGAGGTTCCAGGCGCCTGAAGGCTTGTTTCGTCCTGAGGCTTGGGGTTTGGATAACGCGGGTATACACAAGTTGGTGTGGAAAGCGATTCAAGAGTGCAGTCTCGATGTGAGGAAGGAAATGAGTCGAGGAATTTATTTGAGCGGCGGGGTAACCCTACTCCCCGGTTTCACGGAAAGGTTGCAAGCAGAAATGGAACGTCTAACTCCGCCTACAGTTCAACCGAAGGTAACAATTTCATTTTTTTTTTCCTTAAATTTTTTTCCCCCTAAATTTTCGCGATACAAATTTAATTTAATAATGAATACGAGCTTATTTTCCATAATTGACAAATCCCGGGAGGCTAAATCGCCATGACGACAAATTCCAATTAGGAAAATTTTATTGTTTTTAGATATTCATCCGCTTTTCATTAATCTAATATTGTTATGTTCCGTATATTTAAGCTAAATCTGTATGCCATCTAGGAGAATACGTCAATTTCTTTCAATTTAAAATGATCCTCATTAGCGAAAGAAAATTTGCACACTGTTGATTTAATTGAAATAACTTAAGTCCTTATCGTTTGCAAACCCTGGGATCACGAGAGATTTTTCGTTAAGGGACGTAATATATTTTTTTGGTTATTTTAAGAGTTGCCACTTAGGAAAATAAACATTAAATAAATACAGTAGAACTCGCTTATAACAACATCGAAGGGAGAGAGAGAGAGCATTTTCCGTATTAGGGGCCTACATTTTGTGTTGAGAGCGATTAATGAATTTTATTCGCCTTCGGATTCCTCGGAAAATGTAAAAACCAAAAAAAAGTCATTAATTTTTTCCAATATTTCAATAACCTTATGAAAAAAAGGTAGCGTGTTCTGGCATTTTTGACGCTATATCCGAGGTTGACGTACCAAAAATAGAATATTTTTAATAAGGGGGATACTTATGATTGCCGCGGGACTGCCGGAAAATGACGTTATATCAGAGGTAGTTATAACCCAAGTTCTGCTGCATTTAAATAAAATTTTCATTAAAAAAAAAATTCTAATGAAAGCACCATAATCATTAAAATAACCGTTTAAATATTATTGTTCGCAAGCAAAGCAAAAATAGCTACAGTATTATTACGAGTATTTCGGAAAGAAATGCAACTCACAGAAAAATAAATATGCTTTTAACATAATATTATTTTAAACAACACTAGTTTTGATTGATCAAATGGCTTATTTTTTTTGTCTATTTATCGTATTCTTTGCTGTTCTCAGCTTCTAAATAAAAATAATTATAGAAAGACTCATAAATTCCACCAACAAAACTTGTGCTCTTTCTATCGTAACAAAGTTCAATATTATTGCTCATTTAAATGCGACAACATTGTTCACTTTCTGATTATTTTTGGTTGTGTTTGCAGGTTCACGCTAGTCCATACCGAGGCCACGCAGCTTATTTAGGCGCTTGTAACTGGGCTCTTTCTCCCGGTTTTCACCAAGCCAAAATCTCCAGAAACGAATGGATCACTAACGGAAGCAGCTGTCTCAAAAAATGGCACTTCTAAACTCAAAAACGTTTATTTTTTTCTTTTTTTTTTTACTACAACGTATATTTTGATTTTCATTTATTATACTTTTACTCAATTTTTTTTTTTTTTTCCTCTTTTTCCATAACTATACATTCCCAACTATTTAAAAGTTATTTGTTTGTGCCATCACAATAATTGACTACCGTATGTTAATGTTTAGCGTTAAAATCTATTGATTAGTTGATAAAAATTGAGTGAATGTGATGAGTCGAGTGCCTTGAGTGCAGCAAAGATTGTATAGCCTACCGAATCGATCCCAGAGAAAGACTATAGGTTACATTCTATAAGCTTAACTTGAAGAAGAAAAAAATAATTATTTACCTATTTAAAATGAAAAAAAATATTTTTTTCCCTATTCTTCGATAAAAAGTACAGGTGTTTCGTCCCGAGAAATATTTTTAAATATCTACTTATTATATACATCCTTAGAAAAATAAATTAACTAAATCTTGCCGAAATAAAAATAATTATAACTTACTGCATAGAAAAGTATTGGACTATGAACTTCATGTGCCAGTTTAGAAATTTAATAATTGCGCTATGAAGCTTTCTACACGTACAATTTTTTTTTTTTTTTGCTGTTGTTAATATTAGTTCAATAATTATTATGTAAATCTGTTTCATTTGCTCATTCATTTTGATTAAATCAACGAATTCGTATTGCCTAATTACTACCGTAGTCGTTCTTGTCACTATTATTCAAATATTGAAACGTTGTTTCTTGTATATTGAGCTGTAAAACTGTTAAACCAGAAGGTGTCACTAGACGATTAACATTAAAAAAAAAAAAAATACTGTCAAATCAATTCCACAATAACTTAACTTTGCCATTCAGTACGAATATTAAATTAATAAAACACAATTATTTTCGAATATAAAAAAAAATAGACCTGAATTTTTATGTAAAAAAAATAATAACCTTTGATGTTCCGGCGATGCTCTTTCAACCTGTTGACGGCATTTCTTCTTGTATATTGCGTAGGCTACAGATTCTTTAATAATACAGTATTCCAAGAACGCTTTGTATTTATGGATTAACACTTTGAAATTTTGATTATTTCGCATGAAACATTCAATAATCATTGCATAAACTTCACCGTAAAAACGTTTACCCGCACATTTATACGCGACCACCATTGCTACTCCTGTGCTACAGTATAAAAGTTTGACGAAGCTCCCCCTACCGATGATAATTTCTATGATTACCGGTATTTTATAAATAAATTAATAATAATTTTGATCAAAATTATTAACTCGGTATTTACTGGCACAATAATTATATATTTAATAATTTTGTTTTAATTTTTATATCAGATATTTGTAGGTAAAGGAATTTAAAATGGCGCCCCAAAATTAGCTTCACTTCCTCAACATTGTAGGCCTGCAAAGGCAAGATCTTGCGGACCTACAGTATTTGAGGAAAACAGCGCTACGGTTAACGTTGGTCACGGAAACTCAATTATAAATCCAACAATAATTTAATATTGTGTTTGATATTTTATTACTAAAGCTATAAATAATATATTCAATTTATGAATTAAAAATCACTATTTGATACATTGTGAAGTAAAGAAAGCTCTGACTTTCCACACAATTTAATATACCGATATTGAGTTTCACATTTTAATCTGAATTCCCAAGTGGAAAAGCAAGCCATCAACAGTGCCTGAAATTCTGTATAATGAATTAATTATTATACTGCCATAGAAATGCTAAATGAATAAATATTTGCAATTATTAAAAAAAAATTTTTCACATTTTCCACTTGGCATTTGCATATAAAATGAAGATAAACATTTTTCCAAACGTTTCGTATCAAATTTCATAATAATCAGGTGTTTTTTTCAAACGGATTATTAAAATAATTTAAAAATCACAGATTTATTTGCTTCACAGTGTAGACATTAATACTGCAATATTATTATTAAGTTAGTTTAAAACTTTACACAAATCAGTATTAGATTGAAAACATAACTAATTTTTTTGCGAACATTTAAGAATAATATTTCGGAATCTAAAAAAAAAAATGCAGCCCCATCGCAATAACGCGTATCAATAAATTTTCAATATAATTTAGATAATATTTACATAATTAAATGAGCAATTTCGAATCCAACATAATGTTCGTACACATGAAAAGAAAAAAAAAACACGTCAAATTTTTCAGGGCCCATTTTTTTTTTTTTGTTTACTCATATATTTTAAATCTTAACTATTATTTACAAATCAACTTTAAGGCAGGTTTTTTTTTTCCATCAATTTCTCGTTGAAATTGAGCTCGTGGGGGTTTTGTCATCCATAACTTCACTGATATGACATGTTTTATACCAGCTACTTCTGGCATCGACTTTTTGACTTTAAGTTATTTGTTGATTTTCTCAGATGACGTACAGTCACCGTGTGAAAGACATTATCTAAAATTTTTATAAAAAAAATCCATCAATTAAAAGCTTAAAGGCATTAATTAATTAATGTTAAGCTTCACTGTTGCTGATAGGAGTGCAAAAGGAAGCATTAGGCTGACAAGTTGTAAATTGAATGTGGAAGCCCTCGAACACCATACAGAACCAACGGTATAATTTTTACAATGAAGCTAAAAAGTAGAAACTTTATTAATATCCGGAACGACACTGTGGGAGAAAAGTGGAAGAGAAGAAAATTAATATTGATTCTACCTGAAATGGTCTCATCGCACTTTTCATAAAACTTTGAAAATAAATGACTGTTGATTCTTCGCAATTGCTTAAAACTTGTTCGCTGATGCACGTGATGAAATTGCTATACGCACTGACATCGATATCATAATTTTTTTAATTATTAAAAGTTGTTTTTTTTTTTTTCAAAAAATAATTTTTTTAATTTTCCTTACCAACAATACTTGACTAAACTGTCGTTAGCTTGCATGAGAGGGTCCGTTACCGATAAAGATTCGTTGATAAAATGACGGTGACTAGACGTGCATAATTGTTCATTGCTGAAAGTTGAGCTATTGAAACACCTCGCGTGACTCAAATATTCTTTAAAATATTGAATTAATAAAGTTTTTTTTTAAACAAAAATGTAAGTGAAAATGCTTACCACTGCGAAAAGTGAGGTTGTAACACAGATTTTCGGTGATTCCCATCGAACTCGCTATCATTCGTTCGTATTTCTTTTTGTCCTTTTGATCAAAACACATCGCGATGTATTCTTCGATGCATTCAACCTGCACGTTTAATGTCCTAAAATCCATGTAATAACACAAAATATAAGTAGGCTTACTGGATAGGCCAATTCGATAGTACAAGGTGCACTTGAAAAGTATAAGGAGACTGCTTTTGTAAAGGTTTGTAGCCTATGTATTAGTATTAAACTTCAAATCAATGTTACCACTTTCAAAGTAGATGACACAGGAAGCAAACCTCACCGCGGAGACGTCCATATCACTCATCGTAGCAGTTCTAAAACTCTAGAAGTAGAACCATCATCCATATATGTGTTCAGATCCTTGGAAAATGATAATGCTATGGGCCGTTTTAAAAAGCCAATTGGTTTCAAAAACTTCTAAAAAACGTAAACTTTTGCCGTTTTGATGAAAAAGAAAAAAAAATTAAGAAAATTGTAACCGACGATGTGAACGTGGTTCCACTTTAGAGTTTCAGAACTGCTTGAAGAGTGTAATTGAGGTCTCCTACGAGACGCAACTTCCCAAGTCATTTACTACCTAGGCGAAGTTTAATAATAGCCGTCTCATTACTTTACTAGTGCACCTGGTATATACAGTATAATAATAAGGTTCTCATAAGTTTCTAATAAATCTAATATCACTTTGAGATTGACATGGAAACAAAAATTTCAGGCTTCGATGTTCGTTATTAGGTTTCCGGTTTCGGAAATTTGATTAGACACCTGATAGCGATTTATGACATTTCAAAACTTTATACTCTAAAGAAGGGTGTTTAATGATGATGGAGTCCTTTTAACTCACTCTTACTGTTAGGCTATTACGATAAATCACAATTATTATCAAAAAATAAAACATTTTATTTCAATATAAGATTTCTTTAAAAGATTGTCAATAAAAAAAAAATGTTTCCAAAATTGATGAATACCGATAATAATAAAGCATATCATCTATTCCTACTTTAAAATATAAATTCGCGATATAAAATGAATTTTATTAAATTATATTGCAGATGTACCGCTATCTAAAAATAATGCAAAATAAATTGAATGATATCTAGTTTCCATTCAACGTTAAAAATAGGCCCTACTTATTTTTTTAAAAAATTACTTTTTTCTAAAAAAAAAAAATATGTTTTTAAATTTCAAAAGCTGTGTTATGTTAATAAAATATCGATTATTTAATTTGTTTTCAAATGCATAAATTGAATCTAGTATACTACGGTACATTTCTCAAAAAATAGAACATTTCTCAACTATTTAAATAGACCTACAATTTCCCATTTTAATTTTTTAAAATCGATTCAATTTATTTCCCACCCCCCCCCCCCCTTTTTGATGATTGGAAATTGGCAATTAAAAATTTTATAAATTTTAATTGTGTTTTACCTGCAGACATCATTGAGTTCGGCTTCATTAGCCACAAACAACTTTTGCTGGCCCTCCGCAAAGTTTTGTGATTTCAAAATGCATTGGCTCAATCTTTCTTGAGTCTGACAATTTTCACTCGTCATATCGTCACCCTTCACCAGAAACAATCCTCCTAAAAAATAAAACAGATAACTTGAATTCGACATGAAGAAAAAAAAAATGGCTCAACGAAAATATTTGATAAGAAAACGCGAAAACGATCGAGTAGCACCAAATCGAATTAAACTAAAATTGAATTTGAAGGAATTGCACCAGCACCAAACACACTTCTCTATCAAATAACAGCAAGCTAAAACTCATAACACAATTAATGTTTCACATTTCAACTGTCAACTTAAGTTAGCATGTCGTATTTTCAATCACAATCTAAAAAATTGTTTAAAAAAAATAATAAAATAAAATAAAGTTTTTTTTTTACGTTTAAGCGATATTATTTTTGTAAGATAAAGCAATTTAAAAAGTTATAATCTAAAATAATAATAATACCGGTAATAATTTTAAAATAAAAACTTTTAAAAAATTAGCTTATAAAAAAGAAGAAATTAAACAAGGATATAAAACAGTGAAATCAATATTACATTATATATTTTAATATTTAATATTTATATTTTGAATGGAAGTTGATAGCAACCGTGGAATTCAATTAACCAATGCTTACAATATACTGCATTCATCCGAAATTTACCAAAACTGATTTTTAAAATAAATGTAAAGCAGCCCAAAACAAACATTATTTGAAAAGCTTTTGTGTACACTGTACATGTATCTAACAAATTTTCTCGCTTAGAAAAAGAAATTAACGTAACGATATTCATTTTTGTGTTAACTATAATAAATTTCAGCTTGACATTTAAGTAAAATCGGTTTATTAATTAAGTATATTAAAGATTTGGCACACAATTCTTAATTTGCATTTTGTATTGCGCTGGGAGTTTTGTTTTAATCAGGCAACTCGCAGTATACGGCATGATGATTTGTGTTCCAGCTTTTCTTGATCCAAGTCACATTTTTGCTGTAGTCGCATGCCAAAGGCCGTACATGTAGTTAGCGTGCGAATCAAAATGTTGTACATTATAAATGGGGCATCAAAGCGACGTCGAGCATTAAGTGCGAGAAAATGTTGTGTAGAAGCGTGATTAAACTATGATATTGCTTAGATTATTGATATGCTGCCTGCTTTCATTATGCCCGACTCTATGCGTTTAAATTCTTAAAGAGAATAAAATGATGTAGACGTAAGTAAATCACAGTAAAAAACTTATTACATGTACCGTAAATAACACAGACTTGTGAGTAGTACTTGACCAGCAAATAATTCTACAAAAATCGCAATAAAGTTATTATCATTTTTGTTTCGAATAGGTCGCCTGTCTTAAATTTTATAAGCTTTAAATTCATAGATTTTACATTCAAATTGTCTATATCCACTTGAAATTTATAGATTTTATATTTAAATTGCATATATCCACTTTAAATTTTAATTTATTAAACAATATTTTAGACATTAAAATCTATAGAATAATCAATTCCAAAGAGTTTTATTGTGAAATTTTATTTACCGTACAGTAGCCTATATCAAATATTTATTTCAACAAAAAATAAATACTTTATTTACTTTTTCAAACATTTTATTATCGGTACCTTATTTTGTTAAATTTAATTAATCTTTAGGCAAATTTTAACTCATGATTTTCCCTCGCTTTAGATTTTATCTTACGTATTCTTTTAATATTCGGCATTGTAGGCCTACATATTATTGACTGATAAAAAAATCATTTTTGACGAGTTTATCAACTTCAAACGCTAATAATACTACCGCCCTACCGTTTTTATATTTTTAAATAAACGTAAAATGTCTTCCACTATTTATAAATAAATTAGCCTACATTAAATTTTTTTTTTTTTTTGAAAATGAAAATGCCTATTAAAAAGCATAAAATATTTTTTAGGAATTTTTTTTAAAAAAATTTACTTTTAAATTTTTAAACTTTTTTGTAATGATGAAAATGTGACGAACTAGATTATTCCGTCTTAAAAAATTATAAATCAGGATAACGGTGAAATTTGTTGGTTAAATTTCACATTTGGCAGGTATCAAAATAATGCAAGATGGTTCTTTGGTGTGAATTTGTAAATACGCATATGTAAACAGTAAAAGCAAAATTAATATTTAAGTCGATTTAAATTTCACGCCACATTTTACTTGAGCCCTGAAAACAACGCATTTCTTTTTTTTTTTTATTCAAAGAAATAAAAACTAAATGGTTTATAGATTCTTAAAAACGAAAGTGTAATATTGTTACTAGCAAACTTTTGGAAAATTATCTCGCAGCATAAACAATATAAGACATCGCTAAATTGATCTTGAAACAAGTAAATAAAGTTGGACTAGAATTATTTTATCGTAAACTAACAAAATAGCTTTCCAAGATATTTCTCAAAATTCCAAATAAAATAAATAATAAAAAAAAAAACAAGGGTGAAAAAAATCATAGAGTGGAATATTTATAAATCCCAAAATATCTTCGTCGAAAAATAAATCAACTGCGAAAAATATTAAAATAAGTTTAGGCTTTAGAAAGATAATAAATTCAAAATTGAAAAACCTAAAAAAGTTGATAAACATCGAAAGAAAAAAAAAGAAGAAGAAAAAATAAAAAAAAAAAATACTACCGGTATGTTGATATTGTGAAGTAGAAAATAAAATAAAATAAAAAAAAGTTTGAAAAATCCACTTCTAGGTCTATGTCTTCTCAATTTCGCTTGTTCAAGCAACAAAAAATGATTAAGCCGTCGCCTGCGCAACAAAATCAAAGATGAAGAAGAATAAAAAAAAAATATAAGTTTTATGAGCTGATAAAAAAATAAGAGTCGAAATATCGTTTTTATTTCCATTTTATTAAATTTTTCGAATATGAAAGAAGAAGAAGAAAAAAAAATAATAATAATAAAAAAAAAAAATGTTGGATGTAAAGTGATGAGGCTATACGCCACCTATGAGTATTCGCATAAATAGTTTATCTGCGCAGATCATCAACAACCGGAAAAAGAATTGTTAAAGAGAGGAAAAATAAAAGAAGGAAAAAAAAATATATAAAAAAAGATTTTTTTCTCTCTCGTTCGGATTTATTTAATTCGAATTTAAAACTTCATTTCCGAAGTCAGCGCCATCTAACGACCAACGTTGGATTAGAAGATGTCTTCTTCACAGTTTCTATCTCCATCGCTCTTCCTTAAACAGAAAAATATCTATTTAGAAGAGAGAGAGGGAGAGGCGGGGGAAGAAAAGAAGAGAGAGAAATTCTGAGATAAAAATCGCGGGAAATCCTGAAGGAATAAAAATCAAAAGTTAAACTCGTTTATCGTTTTATTTTTGCGGAATATTTTCTTATTGTAAAGTGCGGAAAATAAGTAAATAAAAGAAAAAGCTTAAAAACCGCAAGCGAAATTCGAATGAACGGTAAAAATCAAATCGCCCGTACAGGGTGCCGGCAACCAATAGAAAACCACTTAATATTAAAGAGAATATTATTGGGGCAAAAGCAGCGAAATTCGTAAATAGAATGAAAAAGAAAAATAAAAAAGAATTTTGATCTTTTTATGATCTGAACATTTTTTAAAAAAATATATAAAAAGTTTTTCCAAAAATGTTCAAAATTATGTTCGACTTATTTAAAATAAGGAGTTAATAAAACCAGCAAAATTAATTTCCAATAAAGATAAACAAAACAAAGTTTTTTTCCTTTAAAAAAAATGAAAATAGTGTAGCCTATTGAGTTTTTTTAAGTCTGCAAAATTTTTTTGACTTTGGCAACAGTGGCAATAAAAAAAACTCAGTTTATAGTCAACGCTGTTGTAAAGTGAATAATTACTGTATTATAGTTTCGTTGTACTGAGAATATCACTGTGCCACGAAAAAAGCAAACAGAAAAACAGAACTAGAAAATTATTTATTTATGATTCTAAATAAATAAACAATTCATTGAGTAAATTATTTTTTAAAGATTTTGTTAAATTTTTCTTGTGCTCATCTAAATTTCAATTTGTGTTCTAAAAACACAACGCAAAATGAATAACAGTTTGCCATAGAAAAGCATACGAATATCACGAATATTACCGCCAAACCCATTTCAATCAGCAGATTTGTTTTTAAACTCATGAATATTGTCTGAAAAGTGATAAATATAAATCAAAAACTTTTCGCCGTTTTTTTTTTAAATAAACTGATAGAAACGCGATGAAAATGGCAAAAATAGCACCGCCTGGTCTACTGGTAATTGAGTAGAGAAAGTAATAGCGAAAAGAAGCAAACGGAAGATTTATTTATACCCCATGTGGCGTAAAAGTAACGAGACTGTTTTAATAAAACTTTATATTTATTACAAAGGTTAAAATTAAGGCTTGCACCTTCAAAGCAGCTACTCACCAAAGGCGACCCCCTCCCCTTCTCTATGTAACTGTTCCGGAACCGTAGAAGTGAACCAGGTTTATGTTTAGCATGTTTAATGTTGTCGATGGTAAAAAAAACAAAATTCAAAATTTGAGGCAAAAGAGCTTTTTCAAAAGCGCCCAAAATTTTTCTTTTTTCCAGATCTTAATATCGGGGGACTCAGTTTTGTGGTGCCAACATGTATTCCAAATGTGCATGGTTCTACTTGTAGGGTTCTAGAACTATTAATAAAGTAGAAAAGAGGAGAGGGGGGGGGGGGGTAGTCACCTTTGGTAAATCGCTTCCCTGGGCATCTCTGAAGGTGCTTGCATTAACCTTAGCAATATTATTATAAAGATTTATTAAAACAATCTCATTACATTTCTGCTACACCGTGTATATTTTCACCAATAAACTAAAAAAAAAAATACCCCGCAACGTTTAATGAAGCAAATAAATAAGTTTTCACAAATATATATAAAAACATTAAAAAAATGCCTTATTTTGAAACACCGCAAATTAATCAAGCAAACGTTTGTAACATCTAAATGAATTATTAAGAAACATTAAAAGACGTTATCATTTTTGTAATAAAAAATAAAAAAAAAACCATATTTATTATAATCAAATTAATCATTTTTTTTTTTAAGAAAAAATAAATTTAATTAAAGTATTGCTGCCATTGTCAAGATTTGAAAAATCAACAATGATTGCGAAGCGAAAGCATCATTTTCTATTTCTTCTTTTTCAAACATAAAAACTAAATTCAAAAAATATTTCGAGATGAAATTCTTTTTAAAAAATAAAAGATGAAAAAAAAAAAAAAAAGTATTTTCTGCTTAATATAATTAGATGCGACTGCAGCGAGAAAACTGAAATTTATTAACTACAAGTGCTTCCTATAGATAAAAGTCTAAACACACACACACACACACAAAAAAAAAAAAATTCTTAACACGAAAAAATAAAAATAAAAAAAAAATTAAATTAGTCAAATTTTTTTTTCTTCATATAATATTATATTTTAAGACGTGCGCAATGTTTCGATATAAAATTCATCGTTAATTAATCTAAGTAAAATGAAGGCGTGGTTTGGTTCATTGTCTATGCCGGTCTTGTTGCTTATCGAGCTGCGAGCCAAAAACAAAAAACAAAAAAAAAAAATGCCTTTTCAAGATGTCGGCGGAGAAGAAACACACCGACACTTGATGTTATTAAACGTGTATATTGCTAACAAGTAATAAAACCGTTCGTCTCTTCATTTGCATTTTGATGAAAAAATCTTCTTTTTTTTTTTGGCCTTTTTCTTTCTCTCTTTTCACTTCACCTCTGTTGTATATGGGCGAGCTTCAAGTTTGATTCAGGTAAAAAGAAGATAGATAATCATCGCCATCTACAAAGCCATATCACGTTCTGCGCTACACTTTTAACGCTTGTTCAATCTTTCTTCTAAAAAGAAAAAAAGACCCACCAAAAAAAAGAAGAAAGAAATAAAAATAGAATAAAAAAAAGTTTTTTTTTTCTTTAGGTTTTTCTTGTTTCATTGACGTGTTCTATTTCCTTAACTCGCGTGCGCGATACGGTAAAAAGACAAATGGTTAGCCGGAGTAAAAGCGGCGTATTAGAACCTCTCGAGAGAGAAAGGTCTCTACTACATTATCCAATTGAAATACTATGGAGATCAAAAGGAATTGAAGTTTGATGAGTGGACGAATTTTGTTCGGTTGAAAAAGCCCAGAGTGTATTGGTTATACGGGGATGTAGTGTATGTATGGGAAGATCGGGGTTTGCGAGAGATGCATCGGCTTCATAATCTAGGAAGGCACCAAAACTGAAACATTTAGACAAAAAGCTTATATCATTTTTGGTGAAAAATGGTGCTTGGCCTTAACGATAATTTTTCAACTTAAGATAAATTTCTTCTCCCCACTTATTTTAAATGTAAAAATGTCATTCCTATAAAAGCAGTATCAACATTTACAAATTATTTTGAGCTGCCTTATTTTTGGGGTTAAAATTAAAAATGTTATTTTTTTTTAAAGGAACGCAGCAAATATCTAATTATTCCACAAATGGTTTGCCAATATAAATCAAAATAAAACCGTAAAACAAGTATTGCACATGTATTCCTATATACTGTTGATCTGTGAACCGGTAGTTACCAACAATTCCTATCGAAAAAATCGAGACCTATTTTCATCTCGTGATCGCTAATAAAAATTTTAAAATCGCCTAAAGTCTAGACCAGATAATAAAAAAATCTCACATTTCTCATTCTGCTCACTAGAAAATACTAAAAAAAAAAAAAAATTCTCGCTCGAAATTTAATTTAAAATGATTTTCGACTTGTTCGACTCAACAAACCGTATGGGAAATCACATTTAATTGTTGGGCCTATATACCATTTTTTTTTTTTTTTTTTTTACAATCGAGTTAAACCGTAATAAATAAAGAAAAAGAGTCAAGCATCACACACACACACTTTTCGATTTCTCTTAAAAGACCAATTTTTAACTCCAGCGAAACTGCGGCGTAAAATAATTATTAATACTCTACCAATGATACTCGTACATTCTCAATGAGAGAAGCTTATTAAAAAATTAATGCGAAGTTCATTAAAATAGAGAAAACTAAGATTTCACCAAAATAAAATTATATACTATAACTAAAGTGAAGTTCATCAAAAAGGGTGGTTCAATAAAATAAGTGAATTTTGGTAAACAAAAACCATCTATAAGTTTACTACGAGAACCTGGTTAAACAGGCTGGTTTAAATGAAAATCACTAAGCACCTGATCAAACATACTTCCGGTTTACTGTTGTTGCTCTCGTAATAAACTTTTTTTTTAGTGATCTTCGCAAACTTGATTCAAGCGAACGGCGAAATAAAAGGCGGATAAGTTTTTGAAAACTCTTGCTTGACAGTTTGTTCATTCATAAATATTGCTGTATATAAGCTATGCACGGTGTATGAACGGTTGAATGTGCGCCAGCAGAACGGAACGCGTAGACGAATGATATAGCATTTTACACGCCCGCCTTCCATTTCTAACCCACCCACCACCCACACTTTACCGCAACTAAAATGTATTGCGGTGCACCTTTGCCTCGCCAAAAATACGGCTGATTTACGAGGTTGAACCCACCCAAAAAAAAAAAAAAAGAATATTTCTCTCGAGATTTTTGCCCGCACTTATACACAGCAAAATGTATGGAAAATTAAACCTGCACAACCCATATACTGCGGTTCGGCGGCAAATGATAAACAAAAGCGCGTGATCGAAAATCGCAAATAAATGTACAATAAAATTATTAGCATTCATGTTTTAGCCTAATAAATTACAATTATTTCTAAATTAATTTTTTTTTTCAACTTCTCTCACAAAATATTTAAATCAAACCGAACAATGCATCAACTGTGGTCAATCTTGCAAAGTAATATTACTTTTTAATATTAATGGAATGTGGATTGCAATGTAACCTCAAAACTTTAATTACAGAAATCAATAATATCGGTAATTATTATTTTTTTTTATTAAATAAAGTAATTTAACAATACTATTTTAAGTTATACAGTATACTCGTAAGTAAACTATCTACACAATGCCCTGGTTTATCAACCTCTCAAATGAGCATTTTTAACCGCATTTGGAGCAAAAACAAGACAGTTCCCAACTTTTAATTTTTACCCCACTATAAAGAAACGACATTTTTACATTCAAATTTCACTCATTCACGTAGCAGTATTAAAATAAGTGAAGAAAATAAATCTAGCATTCTTGGAAAAATTAAATCTTCAATGGTTAATATTGAAATTGATTTATTAATACAAATATGCATAAATAAAATACATGTAATTTTTTTTTAAAGCTTAAACGCATTAGTTAATAAGGTAATTCTTTCCATTTACCGGCATGTCTTCAAATTCTAAGGGTTTAAAAATTATTGTATAATTTACTTAGCATCAGGTATGATCCATCTACAAATAACCTAATATTCCCCTTCGAAAAATAATATATATATTTAATAAAGACAAAAAGGTGGGATAATCTAAATGCAAGCAGATTTATCATCATTAACAATTTTAGGTAGATTCTTTTTCTAGATTCCCCCCTTAGCGATAAATTTCCATTTGCCGCTTTTTCGCCTCAGAGCAATGCCGCTTATGCTCTCAACCAATATAGCCTACCGGTACCCCTAAAATCATCTTCCTTTTTCCCCATACATGTACAACAAAACATAAATTTCAAAACTCACTTATATTTTTTTTCTTTCTTTCATTCGTAACTTATTTTTATTCAGCGTAAAATACAAGCACTTTATTTAAAATTCGGAAAAAAATATGCGCGTTCTTTGGATTTACTAATCTCGCATTTTTCATATTTTTAATTACCCTCAATTAACACATTTTAGTGTCATCATGCGCGAGGGTTTTAAAAGTACACAAACATCCCTCGCCGTACGCGGTTTCGCCAGTAAACGCGACTGAATTTTTGTAAGCAAAAATAGCATTAAATAAAACGTGAATATTTCCGCCTCTACGAATTATTGTGCTATTCAATTTTTATATCGAAAACGAATAAACTGCAGGCCGTATAGGAGCCTGCCTGTAGGGGGTCCCACCAAAATCACTTATTTTCGTGCTAGCAAAAGCGCAAGATAAATGCTTCTGGCTTCATTCTATCCATAATTATTCATTTTTACTTGTCAAAAATATTTCTTATTTGCATTTTTTATTGATTTAAAAAAAAAACGCTAATAAATTGACAATAATTCTCGCTTTATTTACTAGCTGATTAAATTCTGTGAATTTGGCTCCCCCTCCCTCATAATCCCGCAATTTTCACCGAAAAACGACTCGTCAAACGCGGTGTATTCCATAGACGTATTCTCCGCGTATAACGAGGGATTAGCGTAAGTAGAAATAAAAAATAAAAAAAAAACCGCCCTCAGAAAATACGTGAATGGCAGAAAAGTCCAATTAAAGGGGGAAGTTTGGACGTAAAAATCTAAATTGCCTTCTTGAAAGCAAAGCAGGAGGCGGAATTACTTTCAACACCCGTTATAAAGGGAGGCGAATTGCGTCATCAAACGTCCGACATGACGTTATACATAATAAAAAAAAATAAACTCAATGAACACACAAAATGAGTTGAATGCGAATGAAGTCAAACGCCTATTTGTCTCCGTTCTCTTTAACCGACCATGTTTTCTTAATTAAACGATAACGTCTTTCTCTCTCTCTCCCTCCCTCTCTTTTTTCATCTCTCTCTCTCTCTCCCACTCTCCATCTATCTATCTCTTATAATCTTTTCCTCACTCGCATTCTATCTGTTGTTGATTTTGATGATGGATCGATCATGTGGGTATTGCTTATTTCCCCAAGCTACACCAATAAATATATGAGAGGAGAGATTTAAGTTATAATGAATATTGATGAAGCCCCATTGAAGTAACCCCAAGCACAACGGTCCATTAATTAAAAGCCAATGCTATCTGGTGACCACTTTTCGATAAATACACCGCAAACTGGCTTTCCCAGGTGACGATAGTAACGTCATCTAAAAGCTTTTTTTTTTTTTTTATCAATTCGTAAAACCCCCTTCTCAAAAAAACAAAAAATCAGTGCGGGTAAATCAACAAACGAAAAACCTCAAATTGGCGTTTTTATCCAATTAATGAGCAATCAAATTATAATTAAGATTAAACCTTAATAAGTTTTATTAAATAAAATAAAGAAGGTGATGATTAAATGACCATTTAATGTGCTTAAATGAGGTAAACTAATAATTAAAATTGTTGGTTGTGTTAATTGAATTTACTTCGCTGTATAATAAATTATTCCGTTTTTAACATTTTAAAAATTTGACGATCAATAATTTATTTTTTTCTTTTCTTCTGGTGATTATTGATTTTAACGCAAGATATTTTCCCTTTTTTTTTTTTTTTTCATAAAAAATAAAAAAAAATTCTAAGAAAAAATGTAAATTTGATGTAAATGCGATTGGAGTGGTGTGAAACCTCCGCTAAAATATAAAATTCAATATCTTTCAAAATCCAATATCTAGATTATGCTACATCAATATTTACGTAGCCATTTCTTCAAATCAAACCTAATTATCCACCTCTATGGATACCAGATTTTAAGTAATAAAAAGTACACTAGTAAAAAAAATCTATGAGCCTTATTCTGTAGAGACTAGAGTAGCGATAATCCCAGTTTCTAATAATTCGAGCTACGACAGTAATACAGTGCTTTTTTAAGCTTTGTTTTATCGAGATTCATAAATTGCAACTCAAAACTACTCGTAGTTTGCTTAACAAATATTAGGCATGGCAAAACGTAAACCATGAAAAGTAAGGAACGTTATTCCAATTGCAAATAATTATTTGTTGTACTTTGAAATGGTTGTATATTGTACCTATTTTTGAAATATTTGCATTTTAATTCCGACTGTTTATTTTCAAAAACTAATAATTTTAAGCAATAGTTAAAAAATAAGTAATATTTTAATCTTGATGTACAAATTCAATTTAACTCGAACGAATTTTTTTTTAAAATCTAAAAATATAAACAATCTTAAAAATTTATTATTTCTGAAAATGCTGCAGGAGACAGCACAGTAGGCCTACATTATTATAAAACAAAAAAACACTCTACTTTTTTATATTGTTTTAAACATTTTGGACCATGCAAAATTATTAAATTTATAGTATGATAAAGTTAATAAGTTACGGGCAAATTGATTAAAACGGCATTGTTGCTCTAAAGACTTGCTGAATTGGTTAGTTTCAGCAGTGAGCAAAAGTTTCAGCAAGTGTTAAAAATAACACATTTCCAACAGTTCGAGCTGAAAAGTCGTCCACTCCCTAAAATAATTAATTAAAATTTTTAAGTGCTGGTTTATTTAAGATCGTCTAAACTTCAAACCCCCCCCCCCCAAATTAAACAAAAACAAAAAAATCATTAAAAAAACCCGCCATTAAACTTTCTAATTAACTTTCCATTTAAATAGACTAATAATGATTTGTTTTGTATTTCGCGTCAAAAACATTAATAAAAAAATAATAAATAACGCTGCATAATTTTTGCGTCGAAGGTTTATAATTCCAGAATCGTTTAGAGGATTAAAACTCGAGCATCGTCGTTAAATTTCACTGCACTTTCATCAACTTTTTTTTTCTTTTCTCCCCCTTCCACCCCTCCCCTCCCCCCTTCTCTCTCTCTCTCTCTAGCTCTCTTTTTATACAGTATTATGAATAGTCGAATAAATCAGGTGACAAGAGTGCGACACTAGAAGACAACATCTTAGCTGCACTTAAGTATATTGTCTTCTGCTTTTATCCCCTTTGTTTTAGCTGTGACACAATTTCTGCTTAATAACAAAAAATAGATAATCGATTCTCTCTCTCTTTATTTTTTACAGGGAGCTATAAAACTCCTTAACTCTCCACTTATTCCCATGGGAGTTGATGCGAAAATATATTGGATGAAGAAATTTAAGAGACTCTCCACGCTTTTGTAATAAGAGAGAGAGAGAGAAAGTGAAAGAAAAGAAAGAGAGCGACCTCTTACGATTTTTATATCTTTCAATCGCTTGATTCAGAAAATGGCGTCCGTTTAAATGGTCTCTAGTTCCAACTTCTAATTCATAATAAACTTGGCTCCGAAACAGTTAAGCTGCGAGTCGTTTGCCTAGCTTTAATTTAACGCTTTGAACGCCATCTGTCATTGATATAAAAAAAAAAAATAAGCAGCGATATTTTTCTCTTCTATTTCATTGTTTATTTTATTATAAAAATAAAAAAAATTTATTTCAAACTTTCGATAAATTAAATGAAAAAAGTTGGCGATAAATTATAATATCAATATCACGCATTTTTTAAATTAGTTACCATTTAGGTTTTACGCCAGTCTGTTTTTAGACAGTCAATAATACATGTAGCCTACTCGTACGGTACATATTTTTCGAGAAACTTTTTACCTATACTATGTTGTTAAATTTACCTCTATGACAAATTATATACAAATAAAATGACAAATTATATTAAATTAAATTAGGTCAAAACAAGATCACCTTCCACTGATTTAATCGAATTTGTGTTTCAAATCAAAAAATTTTAATTGAATTTTTATTTTGTATTTTGTTTCCAACAGCGCTGCGAAATTTACATTAGATGATTAGAATAAAATTTATGTTCCACGAGAGAATTCCATAATAATAATTATTATGTTTTCAACTTGACGTTTTCAAACTCAATTTTGTTAAAATACACAAATATTTACCCGGTATAATAAATATACCCGGTAGTTATTTTTGTTCTTTATTCAAACATCGCTAATATAAAAAAAAATTAATTAACATTGCCTAAAAACATAATTATGCAATAAATTATAATACTGCATAATGTAATGCATCAATGTATCCATAACTACTGTCTTTAAATGAGTCAACAAGATCAAGATTTGAGTAAATTTATTAGTTAATTTTATTTTAAACTCCCAAACTAACTTTATTTTACTAAAAGTTTTTTTTTTTTTTTTTTAAAAAACAGAATGATTAACTTATAACTCTCAATAATTTGTTTTTAAGCGTTTCTAAAATGGTTCCAAACTTTTCCATTATCGAGAAAGCAACAAACTCGTTGAGTATGCATAAAATTCGATTTTTATTTTTTCCTTTCTCGAATCTAACTACCGGTAAATCTAGTGCCAGTAATATAAACATTAGAAAATGGCTGCAAATATTATGACTGCGTAAACATATGGTAAACCACTAAAAAATAATGTAATGTATATCGTAACGATTTAGTTCAACGGACAAACAGTTTGAAAAACGTTATACTGGCGTTTAGACGACGCATTTCACAACAAACTTTTTCGTTTCTTCGGCTTTTATAAATAATATTTATGGAAAATTGACAAAAAAAAAAATAAAAATTTAAATTAGGTTACTTCAATAAAAAAAAAAAATTTGAACCAATCGTAGTTTATTGAACTATACTAATAATAGTAATAAATTTAATGTGATCAAAAGTGGTTTAAAATTGCTTGGACAACTAACTCGTTGCTAACTTTTTTTTAAGCAAAAAAAAATAAAAAGTATAAAAACTTGTTTGCACAATAATTTAAGCTTCTACCCTTTTTTTTTTTAATACCGGTATTATTGATAACTAGCCGCCCGAGTCAGACTAGGCGTCTTTTTCCTTCAAAAAGCTCAAATAATAATATCACCAACTGTTTCAAGCGCAAACTCTTTAATAAAAGCTCCAGGCGCATCTGTACAATTTAACTCATCATTAAAATGAAAACACATTTTATAATTAGCAATAATTTTCTCTCCTTTTAAATATCTGACTCCTATTATATTTTTAGCCATTCAAAAAAATTATTTTTATAATTTAAATAAAGAAAATTTATGTAATTTAGAAATTTGTTAGACATTAAGACCCTCATAAAATTCAACACAATGCATTTCATTTACATACATAAAAAAAAGACAAGTCAATGACAGTATTAAAAAATACGATTCGCCGGGTTATGAATTCGAGTTAAAATATCAAAAGAACTACAGAAAAAACCCTTTAGTACCCTTTACTACCGGTAATTGTTTCAGCCATTAAAAAAAAATGTTTCTTACGCCTAATTACGTACGTAGCTAATTTTTACTTCGAACTAAGCAAATTTATTCAATTAAGAATAAATATACCGTAAGTTAGTATCATTAACGCAAAATGCTACGCCTATTTATTGCTAATAATTTTGCATCCGATAATATCTGCTAAATATTTTTTTCCATCTTTTAAATGTCGATTTTCACGCGGGATAATTGCTAACGAAAGTTGAGCAGAGATCGCTGCTAGGCTACGCGGCATAGTGAGATCTTTTCTCTAACGCATTCAAAATCGAGCGTACAAATTTAATCCGTGTACTAATAATGAAAACATTTCGTTAAATCCGCCTATCCCTATTGAACAAACATTGAAAGAAAACAAACACCAAAAAATAAAAATAAAAAAAAAATAAAATAGGAAAACAACCTAAAGGTTTTTTTTTTTTTTTTTTTAGTTCTGACGCTTTCAAGATGGCATCCATCCTAGTGTACTGTATACATGTGAGGAACGCGAATTCGGTGTTATCTCCAAACAAAAGATTTAAATCAATGTTATTGAGTTGCCGTGAACTGGACCTCTCAAATGGCCGATTATCGATTTGAGTGAAAGGAAATGTTTACAACGGCGACTTCATACGGATATGATGATAAAAAGAAAAAAAGCAATTGTTTTACTGTAGTTTCACTCAAATACAAACCGTCTGTAGCTTTTTCGTTATATACGCACGGTTATATATATATATCTTTTTTCTTTCTTTCTATTTATCTATCTATCTATCTCTCCATCATTCGTTCCTTCCTTTTCTCGTTTGGATTTTCGGAGGTTTTTGTATAATCAGATTGCTATATTTGCCCACAATGCCTATCGCGTTGTGACTACCATCACCTTCCTGAAAACGAAACCATCGACAAAATCGCAGTTGTTCGTTTTACGACCATTTCAAATCCCACGCGAATCGTATGAATAATTTTCTCAGTGAAATCAAAATTTCATCTTCCGCTCCTATTTCTTGTTTACCACCCGCTCGGCGCACGGCGCATGCGCGATAAATACGCGACAAACACGAGTTTGATTCCAAAAACGGCGTGTAAAGGATATTAGAAATAGAAATCTGGCCTAATATTTACCGATAGAGGCGGCGGCGGCGATTTACCCCGGACGTTGCAAATAAACAGCGATAACGGTTAAATAATGAGTTATTTTTGTATACAGTATAGCTATTTGTACTAGCTGTGGTATACAAACTTCAGGGGGATAGACAACTATAATATACAAACTTCATTTAGAACAAGAGCAAAAACGAAAAAAAAAAAAATTAAACAAACAAGGAACCAAAATTAATGGAAAATTTCATAAATAACTAAATTACCCAAATACAAAATAATAATTACAATAACACGTTTCATTATGGAAGAATTTATGTTCAAAATAATATTTTCTTAAGAGTAGCTTTTTTTATAAGTTTTATGGTAAGGTAATAGAACTCATGTGAAATTGAAACTTTCTAATAACCAATAAATTTCCAAAAATAAGATCCATAAACATTATTTCGCCCACAGTAATATAAAATATTAAAATTTGTTTACCAATAGCTTTTATTTGCCTTATTCAGTTTACCTATTTTAAAATTCAATATTAAATCAATTTTTTTTTAAAAAAAAATTTATATTTTTTCGATATGCAGAAGTAATTCACCTAATAAAATATTATTATTTTTTTTTTTGAAATACTTTTATATATTTTTACCGGTACGGTACGTAAAAATTTAATTTTTTAATATAAAATTTAATAATTAGCGAATACCTGAAAACAAAAAATAATCTATTTAAACAACGCCGTCATACACAATAATTATGTTTACAGCACGGTGAATAAACTTTAAAAAAAAATAATAAATTGCGCTCAAGAAATTTCTTTCTGAAAATGTATTCGGTAAACACAAAAAAAAAAAAAATCTCCCCCAAAAAAAAATAAATAACTTGGTTTTAAGATTTTAGTTCTTCGATAAAATGCAAGGAACTGCTTTAATTTTAATAAGTATCAGAATCGTCTATATCTGCAGTATCCGCTATTAGCAACGTACATAACGATAAAATGTATGTAAGCAGCTTGCATAAATTATTTCGTTAAGCCTGGTATTCAAGACAAATCTTTTTCGAGCGAAAGTCACGAAAGAGAAAGTTTTAACCATTTTCACGATTGCGTGCTCAGACCAACAATGAAATAGTGGCCTAATTTAACTCGCGTTAAATTTTACTATTGACAGTGGTAAAGGATTTTTCGCTGAAAAATTTTCAACTCGATTTTTAACTCTTGCTGACTGGCTGAAACTTTCAAATTCAACAAATCAACAAATTCAACAACATTTCTCAAGACAAACTGGTTGTGCAATGTATTTAATTGTAATGGAAATTATAGAATTTTCATTTTAAAATATCGCGCAGAAAATCTGTTATTAATATAGTGTAAACTATAATCATGTAATAAAACTCTATTAATAAATTTCAATTTAAAAAAAAAATCGTTAACTTTTATTACAGGCAATTTGCTATCCAACTTTAAAAATGTGTGTGGAAAAACCCCGAAAAATCAATTTTGCGGCTCCGTGTGTTCTTTCCTAGTTCAATCTACCCAATAATATAACGTCAATATTTACGTCTTCATCTTCCTCGTTTACGTTGAAAGTGCGGTCGTTAGGCGATGCGGCGATAACTGATCAAAAATAACTATGATTGAAGTGTCGCTTAAAATTCGACAATAACGAAAGAAAGAAAGTCGTAACCGGAAGCTACGTGCTCTTGTTTACGTCGGTTCCGTTCTTCTTTTTTTCATTTTTTTTTTAAAAAAGAAGATTTGGTGTTGTGTTAACAAGCGATTGCGAAGACGTGAAGCGTATGACATATCACATCAAGCGCCGTAATTTATGGCCGAGCAACACCCTATGGTTAACATTCGAAGTCTAGACAATAACGATTAATAAAAGAACTGCATTTTTGCCTCGCTAACGCCTTGGACTTATCTTCTAAATTTTTCGCTTTTTACTTGACACAAACCGTTTACTTAAAATTTAAATGGCGTAAAGAAATAACATTTTTGTTTCCCAACACCAACGATAATAATAATAATATCAATCGTTTAAGACCAAAATTATGTTGTCATAAACAATTTCTCCAAATTGAAGTTGTCCAACCGCATAATATTATTATTATTGTAGGCATTTTAAACGAAATAACGTATATAAAGTGGTATGACAAAAGTGCGAGTAGACAAACTCAGCCTTAGGAATTCTACGAATTGAAAACTTTTTCGAATTTAGCCAAGAAAATGTTACGTTATTCTAGGTAAACAACGAAAAATGTGTACATTTTTAATATTAAAAAAAAACTTTACTTCTTCAATACTTAGAAATAGAAAAGCTTTACATTACTGCAATTTCTCATAAATCTATTAAATATTGCAATATTTTTAAATAAAACAGTAAATTTTATTTAATGCCGAAAATATATCTTCGAAAAATAATCTCCGCTCACATTATTTTGAAAACTAAAGAAATAAGCTAATTAATTATTTCAAATTGTCAAATGCATTCAAATCCTTTTTCAAAAATAGCAATTAAATGCAAAATTTAAAAACTCAATATCACGTTAGATGCTTCATATAACTAAGTACTTTTTACTTTAAATCATTGTTAGCTATTATTTTGTTTAAAAGCATTTTTTTTTTTTTTATTTTATTATTAATTGACGTCATTTAGGCAAATAGACAACAAACATAACATGGAGCCACTCAGAAACGGTTCGATAAGTGCCTCCTGGCGTTTTAACTGATCGACGTAAAACAGTGCAGTTTCGTAATAGTAGCAACGCAACGCAACCGACCCACACACACACATACTGTACAGCTGATTACTAACTGACAAGGGTCAACCGGAAGCAGAATCCAAAGATTCTTCTGCATAAGCTCACCAGGTGACGCAAGAAAGGATTCATAGAATTGAGATTATTTTATCCCATACGGTATACCACACCATAAATTCAAAATATTATATTCGGCAAACGAAAAAAAAAGGGCCATACTTTAACATGGGAAAATAAATTCTAAAATGTTGTTGAGACTAAAACTATTATAATTCAAGCTGTATTAGTAACTCCTTTTTTTACTAAGCAATATGCATGAGCGGTACCAATTAAAAATTGACGAACCGTTTGCAGAGAAGGGGCATATTTGACCAAGTTGCAATTGAGACAGCAATAGTGAATGGTGAGCAATGAGTGTTGAGGTGGAAAGTAAAGCATTCGGAACAGAAATAAAACAAATAAAATTAATATAAATATGAGTCTCCAACATTTCCATGTTAGATTAAAATGAGCAAATTGTTCCTCGTGTACAGTACATGGATTTATTCTACAGAACAATTATTGAAAATTTTATATTTAAAACAAAAACAAAATTATTCAAAAACAGCTCGAATTATCGAGATTCTACTGTACATGAAATTCGAAAAAATATTTGGAAAGAAATATACCTAATTCTTTTAAAATAAAAGTAAAAAATGGCTTGAAAAATATAAGAAAAAGTTAATAAAATGAACTCAATTTTCAAATATTTTTTCTTACGACTCGTTTTAATGAAATTTCCATAAATGAGCGATTTAAATTGTAATTTTAACTTTCCAAATTCCTAAAACACTAACTTCTCATTATTTCAAGGTTTTTTTTAAAAGCTCACGATGATTCTTCGTTACAATTAAAAGAGGAAAAAATCGATTGGTATATTTTTCTACCGTACATAGATTAGACTAACTAAATGTTTAATAACTTCTTATTAAGTTGACAAATCATTAAGAAAGAAATGTCTGAAAAAAAAAGTCTTCCCGGAAATTAACAACTAATTGGTCTTATTAAGACGAAAAATAAATCTACCGAATGTAGGTAGCATTAGACTAAATCTCAATCTTCGCCCATTGCTTCCCACGCAAAACCCTTCAATCCTACCAGAGAGTCACGTCTCTTTCCTAATATAATTTCCAATCTCTAGTCTAAAAACTTCGGATTTTCCTTCGTAGCGCGCATGCGCCTTTGATTGAACGTCGCTGGCACTCTCGATTTACACTCGAAAATATTGTATTACGTTTTAATTGTTCCTCAGAGTCGCATTGTCGTCCTTATCAGCGCCTCAGGTGTCTTTTTCCTCTCCAAATCAAACTCCAGATGCGAATGAAAGATAAGACAGCAGCGGCGTCACTGGCGTCAAACCAATGAGAAGACGCGTTACCCACAGCCGGCAATGAATAAATAAGCGGCGCACGCGTACAGAAAAGACCTAGGCCCTTGATTTCGATCCTACCCGTGCAAGTACATGAGAGTTGTGTTGTGGTAGGGTGAGTGGGTGGGGGTTGATGGCTATCGAGGGCGTGGAATTCCTCGGGAGAAAACACACACACACGAGTTAGTCATCCAAAATCAAATGTATGGTAAGAGTAGAACATTTTTTCTTTTTGATGCGCGGGTTTGCGAAATGACAAATCACGCGATTAGCCCAAGAGAGCACTCACCACGGCGATAAATTCTATGTATTGTAGTTTAAAAAAGAGGAAAATGTGGTTAAAGTCATTCGAGGAAACAAAAACATTCACATCACTTATATCGCAATTTTATTATTCATACATTTTAGAAAATATAATCTTAATTTATTACTTTTTTTTTATGTGTTGTTAGTATTTCGCAAATTAAATATTGCCTCATCTTAATCGTGCCAAAAAAAAAAAAAAAAAAAAAAAAAAAAAAAAAAAAAAAAAAAAAAAACAACTTCTAAAATGATAAGTATCGCAATTTTTAATTTATTTATGTGTACAGCATTTCTGGTCATAAAATGATAAAAATGTCAGTGGTTTTAAAAATAATTTACGGTATTTTTCTAAATAACAAACATATAATAATTTCAACGTAATTTTGATGAAATAAACTACTTTTAAATATCGGTAATTTGCAAAACAAACGGGTAATTTCTCTGTATTAACGAATAATAATTTCGTTTCGCATTAAAATTTCGATTTAATAAAAATAACTTTTTATGTACTTGATGTACTTAATAAAGCAAAAAAAAAAAAATATTAATTTGCCGGTAGCATTATTATTTTAAATTTTTTTTAAAATAAACAAAATAATGTCAATTTTTAAAAAATTGTTAACATAATATTATTTTCGGCTTTAAAAACGCATTTTAAATCTTAAAACATTCTTTTTAAACTCATTAGCAAAACTTTTATTTGTAAAATATAAAGCTTTTAGCCAAAATATGTTTTAATATAATTTTTTTAAAAATCTAATTATGAAAAAAAATATAATATGACGTTTCCTGTTTTGATTCCATCCGTCGTCATCGCGTTATACCTACGTGTTACTCAAAAAAATAAACCCCTTTAATAAATTCGTAACAATGAAAGTGAATGGGACTCAGTAGCCTAATTAAACACGCGCTGACACCAACGAGTACAGGCGTAACAAAACACACCTTAGCGTCGAGTAAAACACTTTCCCAAATTGTTATTTTTCATTTTCCAAAATCAGAGTTCAATTTAGTTAGAGAAGAGAAAGCAAAATGAGAGAGAAAAAGTCGAGTGAGGTAAAAAGAGAAAAAGTTTTGCCAACAAAAATGGCGTTCAGTAAAAAAAAGAGAGAAAGCGGGAGAGAAAGAAGAAAAAAAAAAAGATGGATTTCTTGCATTTACCTTAACCTAGCTTTCTCATTTGCCGTCGCCTCATCTGCCCCTCCATCTTCCATTTCGTGTCAGGAATATCGATAAACTACCCCCTCCCCCAATCCTTTATCACCCTTACCGTTTTAAGAGCGAAGCAACAGCCATCTTTATTGTTAACGGTTCAAGTTGAGATGTAGATGCATGGTGCCGGGTACCCGTAAAGGCAAATCCAAATAATGAAATTTGGTGAATAACATTGCGGAGAGAAACTATTTCTTTTCTCTCCCCCCTCATTTTTCTCAAAAGAAACAAAGAAAAATGGGGAAAGAATAAATCAGGATAAGATTGTGAAAGAGAAAGAAAATGATAAAAACGAGAGAAAAAAAAAAAGAAAAAAAAAATTCTGAAATAAAATTTGCATAAAAAATAGAAAAAGATGAAAAATAACAATGTAAAATGTGGAAGTGTAAAATAGATAAAATTTAAAGATTTTTAGACGTTGACGTTTCATCGTTGCTTCGATCCCCGCGCCTCACCGCTTTATCATCGCAGGCTAAGAGATAATACGTTACATCTGCTGTTTATTAAACAACTTTTTTTTTTTTTTGCTATCTAAATACGTCATATGATGACTAATGGAGGCTCAAAATAATAACAAAAAACACTCACGCGCTCTTTGAGCAAAACACAATTTTTCGCTCAATTAATTACGAAATTTTATTTATAGTAATACGGTATTTAATTTTAAAGTTTAACAGAGCAGCGCAGTACATGTATTGAATAGCCTTATACACACGGTGTGGACGAAAAGTAATAAGACTGTTTTAATAAAACCTTGGAGCCTCTTTTTAACAATAATTAATATCAAAGCTTGCATCTTCACAGTAGATGCCCAAAAAATCTACTCTCTTATAAGTCTTATTTTTTTTATGTCACCCCATAAAAATTTCAAAAAATTATATGTTTTTCTCTCCATCAGTTTTAAAATTAAAAAAATATAAATATCAAATTTTTTTTTTAATTTAATTATTTATGAGTATTTTGTTTGACGCTGATGTTGAATTAATAAATGCTAATTCATTCATAAATGCAATCCCAAATAATAAATTTCAGCGCATTCGCCATTATCAATTAGTTACATTTTCTTACTTTGAAAAGTTCCCCCTAAACTTTTGCGGCACTACGCACGAGTGTATTGCACTTTCTACTGCCGCGAGGGGTATTAGAAGGAGTTTTCTTTGATAATTTACTGGTTCCTTCCTGCCTTAGAATACACAATTCAAATACATGCACAGCAGTTGTTAATAAAGCGATTATATTTTAAATATCTTTTTACCTATTAATTAGCTTATTTGACTAGTTTCTGCGCCTGTCATTTTTACTATTATTGTATTTCCTACTCATTAGCAATTTTAATTTTTAAATGAAACATATTTTTTTATGTTTAACACAAATCATCATTAAATAAGCTTTGTATAAATTTTTTTCAAAAAAACTAATAGCATTTTATTTTTTGCCGGGGAAATACTATTTTATTCTTCTAACCACATAATCACGTTAACTGTCAATTTTTTTGGATGGTGTGCTTGCTTTCATTTTCCAAAACTTCGAATTAGTTCATCACTAATATTATTGTTTCCTTAAAAAACTTTGACTTCTAAATCTTTTAATAAATATAAAAAAAATAGACCGGAAAACAAAAATATTTACATTAAGTTAGGTTTAGTTAATGAAAATATGCTTCTTTTTAATGAAAGTTAATAAACTTCGGCGTAGTAATCTAAATTTAAGAGTCTTTCTTTTACTCGTTAAAACCTCCCTTATTTTAATAAATAAAGAGCAAATGTACACGAAGTTCATATAAAATCTTTTAAAAGTTTTTCTACCTTAAATATGATAAAAATTGCCCCGTGTAAATGTACTTCAAACGAGCGCGTCATTCTTATCATTTCATAATTTTTGTAATTAAACCCCCAGTTATTACTAATTATTCTAGTTACGCGAGTTTATTTGCGCTTCTCCCGTAGAAGCAACAGCAGCAGCGGCGTAATTAGGCTGCACCATCAATGTCTACTAATACTTAAATAAGTGTTAAATGATTAGGCGCCATAAAATCAAAATATATCGTTGCTTACATTCTTCTATCATGCTCCGGGGAGCATCAATCGCAAACCCTCTTGTAGAGCGCGTAAGATTGAAGTCTGCATTTAACCCAAACCGAGTGTTGGAAAGCCCACTCGCTCGTCGTTCGGTTTGTGTTTCATATAATAAGCTCGTATAAAGTTAATAGCCGAGAAACGAAAGAAAGAAAACAAGGCTATTAAACGTCTTTCCCGTGTTTTTTTTTTCGTCTTCTCTATGGAAGAAGAAGGTGACGATCCATATAATCATCGCAATCGATGTCCAAATGTCCGCACTCTTCGCCAATCAAATGCTCTAACAGGTATGTCATTTGTTGTGAGTTACAACTTATTATCCAACATTCGAGGGGGAGGGGAAAACGACAATCCAAAATATTATCGTTGACGCTATTTTACTAACTTAGGAGGAGGTTATAAACTAGGGATGTAAAATTTATGACCCGACATTTATATAGCGAAAACCTCTAAAATACCGGAATTAAGAAACGTGGTCACAAGCGTGGAAACTATTTTTCCGAGAGAAAGTATTAAATTAAAAACGGATGGCAATTAATCTTAGGCTATTATTGTAATTGGCAAATACTAACCGGTAAGACCGGGTTTTAAATGAACGCTTATTACGTTCCCATTAATTTATTTGTAATTATTTTTAGTTTTTTTTTTCTCCTATTTTTATTGTAAATTTATTCACAGGTTTCGCATTCGTGGATATTGCAACAAGCTGAGAGAATAGGTTTAGAGATAAGAGTGCGAGTATTGTAATTTTGTTCATGAATTTTATGAATGAATACATTGTAAGTTGAATAATAAATGATACTTTATGAGGAAACAAACATGATTCTAGAATTTAAATCATAACACAGATTAATAATTCTTATCCGAACATGCAACCAAAAATCTCACTAAAGCTTACCTATTAATAATTATAAAAAAACACATAAATTATAGAGAATGCAATAATTCAAATATTAACAAATTCAATTGAGTAAAATATTTATTGAATTTATTAAAAGTAATAATTTTAAAACACCCCAAATCTTGTTTTGCATTTTTTTTTTTTTTAAAGTTCCATCACTATTTGATTACCAATAAAATTTAAAGTCAATACAGCTTTGCTTCTCGGATTTTACACTGTACAGTATTCTATTACCTATAAAAAAAAATACAAAACACAAACTCATTTAGTCAAAAATAATAGTAGTTTTTCTTCAAACTACCCTTGGATTTTTACAAAAAATGCTTTGAATACGGTACCCAAACTTTCAGCGCTTCTATTTTACCGGTAGGCTATACAGTAGCAATATCAAAAACCTTGTAAAATTAAACAGTTACTTAATAATGAAACGCCTACCGTACGGTAATAAATTTTGCATAATTCTAAAAAGCGTTTCGTTTAAAGAAAAAAAAATAAATAAACTTCGAGTGGATATTTTCCAAAAGAGAGAAGAAAAAAAACCCAAGCCTCAGAGAACACACGTGAAATGTAAAAAAAAAAAAAAATTCTTCCGGCAATTCCCTCTCTCGTGGCCTTTTCAGCCTTTCCTACAAAATCTCTCATCGACCTGCTACTCTTATCTGTACTCCTCACTATGTATGCACCCTTAAAGGTAAAACGCGATTAGTTCGATTAGTTGAGTTCCCCGAGGAGAAATGCGAGCGCCCACTCCATCCATGTGAGCATTCATCTTATAATCTGGCGATTACTATGCCACCCATGCCGTGCCACCTTTGGTCAACTAACTTTTATCGTCTCCATCAAATACGCATCTATACACACAATCAAAGATCTTCACCCATCACCCTGCTCCCTACCCCCACCCCTCCATCACCACCCTCCTGACTGGCCAAAAACTTTAAGACTCTTCTCTCATTTTTATACCGCCTCTAGGGAAATTCTTTTCCATTTCCTGCTAGCGCCACCGCTACTTCCTCTTTCAAGCCGTTTAATGCCTAGATAAGTGCTGTCTATACAACTTCCAACATCTAATTCGTTTTGCTTTACAGCACAAAAAAAAAAAAATTATTATCCGCTGTAAGAGCGGTGAAAAAAAAAAATACAAGTATATAAGGGGTTGGAGGGAGATAAAAAAAAATTTTTTTTTTTCTGAGAAAATTTACAGGGTGCATTTATTACACGCTTTGTTTCTCCTCTAAAATATCATATTCATAAAAACGCCAAAATTAGGTAAATATGTCTTCACCTGTTGCGTTTATTTATATATGTACGTATGTTATCTTTCAAAGATATTTTCTTTTAACTTTTATTTTATACCCGAGTCTATTATTTTGGAAATGCGCGCGCGTGAATTTTAATTAATCCACAACTGCAGATTAAAATTGCAGAATGTGGCACACGCGTTCCGCTAATAAATGGCTCCCCGAAGAGAAACTTTGCCTTTTTGAAATAAACCGAAACAATGCTGATAACATCAAAAATAATAAAATATTAAAACAGCTCGGAAAACAAGAGCGGATTTTAATAACGCAAAAGAGATACGCTAATTACTTAAATGCTTATAAAGACGCGACGTGTGCATAAGTAAAGTTAGAAAGTCGTTAGAACGTTAATAATTTTACTATCACCTTCACTTTCAAAGAACGAATTACACATGTACGCGTTTTTCGAATAAATTTGTTACGTTAAATTGACGGTCAGTGAAGAATAATTAAGGTCGGTCCACTTTAAAATGTGTTTACATATTATTTTAACGAGAATTAATCGTGAAATGCTTAACGGGAAGACTTTAATTATCTACGTCCACCGGAAAGAAAACAACCCGAGGTGTTTACAGCGGCCCTCATAGATTTTGCTGTCGACGAATTTTGAGGACAAGCGGCAATTTTCCCTCGTCCGAGACCAACACCGAAAAATAATGCCGCAAAATGTTCCACAGGTAGCGCGATTATTTATTAATGTTGCTATAATTAATGCTACCAAGCAAAAACAATACTCGTAAATCATTCGTCGACATTGGCACCTACGAGGAAAAATGTTCGGATAAGTTGATCACAAACTCAATAAATACCAAGCGTCCGAGAAGGTAGTTTTCTGTTTCCGCTGGTTATTAAACAGTATACCGGTACTATGATTATACTACAGTACAATTGAAATACTGTATTACAGATTTTCTAAAAATAATACTCTGTATAGAACAAACCTCTGCGGCCCTAAATTCTCAGTACAGTAAATATTTTCAAATTACTTTTAATGTTTAGTTTAACAACAAAAATGTTGTTTCAGGGAAAGACAAAATGATCGATACAACGAGAAATCTTATGCCGTCATTTTTGTTTGGCATCGTGTGATTCTTTCTTTCGGGTTGTACGACGCCCTGAAAGAATCTCGAGATAATCTTCTCCATTAAATTGCGCAAGTAATAACATTGGTATACCGCCAGCTTGTCACTTCAAATTTTAAATAATTTCGTGTCATTGGAAGTATAATAAACACATTATATTATTATATAAAATCGGGCGCTCCCACAAACGTTTGGAGTTTCGGGGCTCAAAAACCAAACCTAACCAATATAAAATAAAATACTGATAAAGACATGATCTTTACCAGGCCTTCGTGCATATAATGCCTTCTACAAAGTGCAAAGGACGCATCAAACAAAGCAAAAAAAAAAAAATTACGTCGTCAATAATTAAAGATGGAAAAGAGCCAAAAAAAAAAAAACCACACATTTTATGCTCAAAAATCACTTCATAAAAATAAAAATTGTATAGCCTACTATTCGCTTGTAGTCGTTTATCTTAAATAGAACAAAAACTCATAATATCCGAGTCTCGGTTATCGGAGCATTCGTATTATTCGAGCCAATTTTATTGACTTTTTTAAGAAATATTGACTGTAGGCAGCTAATGTATTCATGTAAAATATAATTTTCTGCCAAAAAATATTCGAAAATGTTTCTTATTCCCAATTTTATTGACAACAGCTTTCATTTTGGTTATCTGAATTTTCGGATAACTGATGTAGACTCGGCTCACGAATAATTGAGGATCTACTGTACAGTTTATTTGTTGAAAAATATAAATGCAACGAAAAAATATTTGCTTATGCTCCTGTCAATTATTCATCAAACCAGTAGTCTAAATAATTAAATAGTACTGTAATAACAAAAACATTTTTTTTTAAAATGTTAATTAAATCGTAATTAATCTTTAATTATTTTCTAATTATCCATTTTACAACATTTTCCATTTATTTCCTCAAACAATTACCTACATGTTTATTCTTTATCTCAAAAACTAGAAGAGGGTGAAAAAATAAACTAACTAAAAAAAAATATTGCGGACAAAGAGTAATAAAAAAAAAAAACAAAGTTTGACGAAACTTTCAATGAGCTTTTAATCGAATAAAGCTCATTTCATCAAATGATTAGTGAAGATAAAACGCGGCGTCTATTTTTTTTTTCTTTCTCTCGCATATTAATTAACACCGCCTTAAGTTTCGTAAGTGATGGGGGAGCGTAAATCACGATGCGGCTCTCAAAACATAAAAATGTGTAGGGCTCGAAGATCGAATTTTGGCAGTGACAAATATTGGAGGAAAATGGTGTTGTGGTAGCAGGTGGAGCTAATGAGGTTTACTTTGTGCTGTGGCAACCAGGCCAACGGCCACCTGCAAACACACGCAACACAATTTCTGCTAAATTGCTTTTTAAACAGAGACAATTTCTTCAGCTTCACTCTCTTCTCTCCATCTTCTTCTTCTATTTCTTCGTTTCAAAAATAAAGAAATAAATAAAAAAGAAAACGAAAAGAAAAAAACAACAACCAAAGCGCACGAACAAAAATATATAAGAACCCCAAAAAAAACAAAAAATTATATATATATATATAAATAAATAAATGTAGAAATGCTCATGGTGAGAAAAATAATATCTAAAAATGAAGATTAATGCCAGCCTGATGATATTTTCCCGTAGTTGTTGATACATTTATTTTTTTTTTTTCGCACTTGTTTCTCTTCGGAAGAGCCAGCGCGATGAAAAATGAGAGGATAATGACGTCACCGCCAATAGCGTGTCGTCTCATTAGCAAAAAGGATCATATAATATAATAGATATAGATGAAAACGAAAAAAAAAAAAAAAAAGCTGAGAAAAACGACCTTTGACAGCCGACCTATCTATTCACCGCCATTACCAACTAACTTTTAAACGCAGCAGCACCTATGTGTCTATGACAACAGAACGACACAAACGATTTAAAGATGGCGTCAGGGCCAGAAGAAAAGAAAAACGGAAAAAGAAAACGCCACGGAAGAGTGATATATATAAAAATACGAGAAGAAAAAAAGATGATTGGATCGAATTATTATCAAAGTGACAATACGATATATATGGTCGAAACGAAAAGAGAGAGTGTGTGCGAGAGAATGAGAGAAACGGAGAAAAAAAAAAGGTCATCTACGTCCTCGAAATGTCAGCTAGATACAATTAAGTTAAATTTGATGAAAAGAGACACACACAATGTGAAGCACCGTCGTCTCCGTTATCGTAATAGCCGATTGTTTACCTTTGAAGAAGAAAGCGAGATTGATGCTTAGTGGGTGGGAGTGGAGGAGGGGGCGAAAGAAATAGGAAGGAAAGGGGGAAAGGGGCTTAACAGCAAATCAAATGTCAACGTTGGTTTTAATAAGGAGAAAAAGTTAAGAGTTGGGCTTTTCTTCGCTTTCTAGATGAAGTGAATAAAACATAAGACATAGTCTGCGCTAGATGATAGGACAAGAATTCCAAACATAATGCGGAATGCGGTCATAATATTTGTTCGAAAATACCTCATTTACAATTTTTATGCGTTTTATCCTACCCATCGTAGCAACTCCTATACGAAAGTTAATCGAAATGACCATAATAATAATACTGTGCACGCGAAAATTAAAAAAAAATAACGCGCTAACAATTTCGAATGCAGTGTAAGCCTAATGAAGTATTTACTGGAATTTAAAACCCCATAATTATATTCTAAGACATCTTTAATTTTCAAAGTTAGAAATTGGAAAACAAAAAAACACTGTATTTATTGATAGAATTTCATCACGTTTAATTTATTCATCACTTTTTTCAAAATCAACTACTGTGGAACTCGTTTATAACGACATCGAAGGACTTAGACATTGCATGACGTTCTTTCTGAGAAACGTTATATCCGAGTACTACAACATTATTGAGAGTGATTTGTAAATACCGTCGGCTTTAATACGGAATTATAATATAAAACTACTGCAAAAATTTTCCAAAAATAACCATTATTTCTAAATTACGAGTACATGGAACTTTTAGATACGGTATTTATCTAGACTTTCATACATTTTTTACAAGATGTTAGAAATTGCATTAATATTCATTCAAATTTTGCAAAATTTTAAAATTTAGTCATAAATTTAACTCAATACCGGTATTACAAAAATCTTGTAAAAAAAAAAAAAAGGATAGTAGTCTGACTTTATGACGCTATAGTCGAAGTTAACGTCTTTTCTTGACTCAATAACAGAGTTATTTATGAAGGGATTCACGAGAAATGAAGTTACATAAGAAGTGAAGTTATATACGAAAACGTTATAATCAAGTTCCACTGTATATCAGTGTTCCAATGATAAATATTTACAGCTCTTCACAAATGCTAAAATATCGACTACAATATTATCATATTAATACTGTATGTACACAAAATAATTTTTCTTTTCAATGCGAACTTGTTGTGCAGTTTTATTGATGACATTTTAAGTGAGTAAGCTCCATGATATAACATACACTGTATAGGGGGAAATAATGAAAATATTCGGAAAATTAATACGCCTTCGCAAAAACAGCGTCTTAGAATCCAATAAATACGGTTTTTGTGCGAGTTACGAGTATGTTACGCAAATAGAATTTAGGTACAGTACTATATACTCTACTTCAATCTACCCGGAATTTTTTTTTTTTAAAAAACCCCCAAATATCTACTTTACACATTTATTTGTTTCAACTTGGTTTCATCCGTCTTAAAAATTTCCAACTTCCAATTACCAAATTTCCCACTCTTTAAAGCTGAAGGTTTTGCTACTTCCTAAACAAATGTTTTTACACAATTTTTCTTTCTTCGAATTTTAAATTAGATTTTTGCAAAATAAAATTGTACCGCAATTAAATACAGTACCGTAACTCAAATGTTTGCAAAGATTTCTTTATTAATTTTTTTTCCCCCCGACCTTACTTTGAATTTTCTTACTACGTGTAACGTGTACGAGTTTATCTTTCCACTTAGGTTTGTATACTTTTGACATCAAATGGTGCGCCACTCAGGAGATCTCTCTGCACTGTTTGATGTAAACACTAGCGAATGGCAAATAATAAAATAGTCCCAAGAGCGGTCAATGTACACGCTTCACAATTGACATCTATTTGTATTCTACGACAAAACTGAAGAAAAAAATACAACGTGTCTTAATCAAATTAATAACTGTCAATATAAAAAAATTATCCTCATTAATATTAATCAAACGCTTTGCAGTTATTCAATTGCTAATTTATATCTTTCGACAATTTTAAAAACAATCTTCCTTAAAGAATCTTTTTTTTAAAAAAAAAAAAACTGAGCAGAATTTTCATCTAAAATAACGATAACTAGTTTTGTCACCATGATGAGTGATGGGCACTCTTGGAGCAAAATCCTGAAAAATAGAAACATTCCGTCACCTATACAAAGCCCTATGTTAAGCCCTGCGTTGTTTAACTTCAATGCTTTTACTGGAACTGGTGTTTACTACTGTACTAGGGTAAAGTTATTTCGCAAAGAAGCTGCAAATTGTCAATTTCATGACTTAAACTTACTGTACCAAAAAAGAAAAACAATGTATCCCTGAAAATGAAAAACATATTGAAACATAAAGCGAAAAATACGAAGAAAACTGGATGAAAGAAAAAAATAAATAATAATAAATCCGATTAAAAATTATTATTGTTTTCTTTCCCTATTGTTTATTTTTATTTATTTTTTCTTCAGTAATGTTAAAAAAAAAAAAAAGATTCGATGAAAAGTGTCATCTTTATGATTTAAGGGCAATTTCAGTTTTCCTAAGACAAATAAGAAAAAACGGAATTGAATTCAGTGAAAACGCTCTCTTTTTTTCCCCCCTACCCCCCTTTATTTCAACAGATTTCATCTCGTGGCGATATTTTTTATGTACTTGCTTTTCGCTTGGCGCCTAATCTTAATCCTGCTTAACTTGGCATCCAAATGCGCCCACTTGATGTGCATATGGAGATAAAATACTGTACTCTTCTCATCTCAGCACACGACTTTAGGCTTATTTACTAAACATACTTCGATAGCGCAGAAATTAAGCCTCTAATCGTCCACGAGATAATAACAGTCTTCTGCCACTGCTTTTAATCTCTCTCCACTCCCTCGCCTCTTTCTCTCTATCTACGTCGATTACTTACAACTTAATCCGATTCAGATATCTTTCACTATGCCAATTCCCTTGTGTTTGATGACAAATATCGTGGAAAAAATATACACTCGAAAAAAAAATGGCTAAGAAAATTATTGTGCTTACAAGAAACCAAACTTTAGTTTTAAAACTTAATTTTTCATAATTAAAATGTATTGGAAAATTCTCCGCCTCAAAAGATTCGCCATAAAAACATAATGGGGGTTTTTTTTTTGTTGTAAAAAATAGAATAAAATTAACGAAGTTGTGGGTATAAAAACTTCCATTATTTGTAAAATTTTATAATTATTACAGAAAAATATTAATATTATGTTAACAATCAAAAATGTGTCCCTTACTACGTTAATTGTACAATATAATTCTTAATGTTATTAGAAAGCGGAAATAAATTTTGCTCAGCATTTTACAAAATTGCATTATCAATTGAAATGTAGCCTACTCGTAAATTCAATATTATTGCAGCACAACGAAAAATTAATTCCATTCTTATAACATTCTTTCAAATTGATCGCCTCGTTTTCTTCTTATGAAATTCATTTTCTGAGCTAAATACTGCGTTATTTGCAAGAAAAATTATTTTTTTAGGTTAAGCTTAAAAGTAAAACTCATTAAATTCAAATGTGACGTAAAGCCCTCTCTCCTAAAAAAAACTTGATTTCCCATTAGACTAAATCGGACAAGAAAAAAATCCCCAGGTAATTTATTAATTGCCTTTGTAAGATAATTATTTGAAAAATATTGTTTAATATTACAGTACGGTATTTACTTCATAATAACTTAAGAAATAATATATTGTTTAAAACCCGCCTTATTGTCCAATCAACATTTTAAAAATTTAAAATCAATGAAAACTGGAAGTAAAATAATAAATAATTTGTAATTATTGATGCATTTATAGATTTTACACAAAAACAATAAACTGAAAAAGAAATTAAACTTGATAGAAACGCGTAGCAAAAATAGCACGGCGTAAACTAGTGGTAATTGAGTAGAGCAAAGAAATAAGAGGAGAAAAAAAAGCAAATGGAAGATTTATACCGTATTGTAAGAGAGATTGTTTTAATAAAACTTCAAAGTAGATGCTTAAGGAAGCCACTCACCAAACTATCCTACGACTAGGTTTTCAAAAAATTTAAAAAAAATTTAAAAAAAATTTTTTCAAAAAAAATTTAAAAAAATTTAAAAAAAATTTTTTCAAAAAAAAATTTAAAAAAAATTTTTTCAAAAAATCAAAAAAATTTTTTAAAAAAAAAATTTCAAAAAAATTTATTCAAAAAAAAGGCAAACTTACCACTTTATCCAAAAAAAATTTCGCGAAAGTAAGCTAAAGTAAACAATTAACGCAAAGATGTTTAACAACAGTACTGTACCGACAGCACCATCATTCAGTAGGCCTACATGACATTTTGATAATTATAAAAGAGTAAAACTAAAGTGTTTTTAGAAAAGCAAGTCTCCAAAAAATGTACGAGTTAAAAAATACAAGTGTTTATTTTAAAACATTTCATTAAAAAATATATTTTGCAGTCTAAAAAAAAAATTAGAAAGTTGCCTTTGCAAAATTAAAAATTTCTAATTAACCAAGTTTATTAATTTACCGCAGTTTTTTCATAAAAAGAAAAAAATTATAGATCAAAAAACATTTTTCTAATGTTACTATTATTATTAATTATCATAATAATTATTCAAGATGCGATACCGGTATATTAATTATTATGACGTAGTAAGATATAACCTACATATTAAGTCCATCTTAAAAACAGGAATATACAAAGCTAAAAAGGTTGTACATGTAAATCACGAAAAAGCATATAGGAAAGTTAAGCAAAAAATTTTCAAAATAGCACATTTTGTTCCTAATTTAAATCCAAAACATAAATAACATTAGATTATAAATTTATCCTAAAACTTTTAAAAACCCATGCATAAGCGTATGTCTCCGATAAGCGCAATTACACGTCTTGTGACAAAATTTGAAAACGGGAATTAACGTTTTAAATACTGCAACTTGATTTAATTCTGGCTAGCGTAGTCTCATAACTTTATGACGCAACTTGTATTTCATTCTACTGTACATACTCGTAAAAATTAAAAAAAAAAAAAAAACACCACAAAATAAAATTGTATTTTGCATGAAACAATTCTCTCATCAAATTTATTGAACCGCAAAACTTCCCATTGTTTAATTATTCGATTTAATCCACAAAAATGATTTTGCAGTTTCTTTCAACTTTCCTACCAACATTTTCTGACGAAAACCATGAAAAATAATTATTGATGTGCGTTTTTTTTTTTTTTTTAGCTTTTGTTTCCCAAATTTGCATTTCGCCTTCCCAGCTTTTACATTTAATATTATAGTTCGTCCTCCGTGGTTGACAAAAAGTATTGATTCATATTTTTATTTTACACGCGAGCTTATCATCGATTGTCTTAATACTTTTCCAATAATAATAATAAGCTTATTATCTCGAAGGATGCTTTCGAACTTCCGTACTTTATGACCCATCTATTCCACCCACCCACTCGCTCTGCCACCCACCTCAATTCCTCCGAATGTGATTACTGTATTCACATTTCAACGTAGATTAATTCCTTCTTCGACGAAATGGGGTTAAACGCTGTTTACTCGATCGCTATTTCACCGACTAAAATCGCTGATAATTGGACCATAAAATCATAATTTGAAATTATCGCCGGTTGAGTACTTAAGAGGAAGCAGCGACGTCGACACACACTATTTTTAATCATAATTCTTTTTTTTTTTTTAATATTATTCTTTAACGGGGAAACAAATAATAAGGACCGTATGCGTTTACAACCCTAACCTTAAAAATCTGATTAAACTTTTACAAGACTGCGTCTAATGCTGCATCAGTATGATGTTTACCTACGCTAAAAATAGTTTTGTACAGAGTCTCAGTAGTGCATAGCGCATTTATTATTAGCACAAGGTGGTCAAACATTTTCGAGTACCCATAAAAAAAATCGTTAATTTCATATTTTTATTTAACGTTGGCACCAGAGCATACATAAACAGAAGAACTTAGGCAAAACCTCAGCTTAGATGTAAAGTCAATTTTTGGGAATGCCGTAGCACTCTTTAATGCTTCCAACAAAAAAAAAACAATTACAATTATCCTTGACTATAGAACCAAAATAAGTCGGAACACTACTGTACATTCCCCCCCCTCCCCCCCAAAAAAAACATTTTCAATATAAGACCAAATTTCAATAAATTATTTTTTTTTCTTCTAAAGAACAGTGAAAAATATCTGGTAAAAATCTGAAAAAGTACAGTAAGTATTGTATCTAAAAATGTAATGTAGAAATAATGAATAATAGTTACTATAAATAGATGCTTAATGACGTTTAAGCTCGGGCCCTAAAATGTAATTATAAACGAATTCTATCTGATTCTACGGTATAATACGAGCATTTAAATTTATAATGTATGCGCTTATCGTACTACACCATAAAGTTAAACTAGGCTATAAATAACTAATTGTACCTTGTGATGCTGGTAAAAATGCCTTTTAAGTAATTAAATTTATAAAATTTCCCATTCAATCTCACGATAATAAGGAGTTGAGGTAAATCGCGAGCGTTGCTCTTCAACTAACGTCGAACTCTACGATAGTCTAATACTACAAGAATAAATTAAATTAGAGAAAATCTCAAACACCTACATGTACGTGTACATTCAACAGTACAGTAATTAAAAAAATTTTCCTGCATTTTGAAAAGTTTATTGCGTGAATAAAAGGTTTCCTGAATGTTTTTCAGCACGAAAAAGTTGCGTTTACTTTCCTTCTTGTGCTCACAAGTGGAAATTAGCAAAATTCTGGATCTATGTTGAAATGTTTACAATAATACGGTATAGTACTGTATATGCGGGCAGGGTTCCTCAAGTCTATGGTACCATAGTTCCCATTCTTGAAGAGTACCGCTATGCGATTTTCGTCAACTCACTAAAACGCTTGCGACGTTCATCTAGACAAGTGATCGGCAAAATTATTAGTCAAAAGAGCCACATATCTCAAAAGACAACAATTTTGTTCCTTTTTTTTTTGGACAATATACTAAGATTTTTAATAATTTGTCTCAAGTTTGGCGCCCTATGGTATTTTGTGTAAGAGCCACACTCAAGGGGCTACAGAACCGCAGTTTGCCGACCCAGAATTTAGACTTACATGTATCTGGTCAGCTGTACTGTAAATATTTTCCTTCTCTTTTAATACATGAGTACAGTACAGTATTGCTAAAAATGTGTTTATTAACAACTCATTAAATAAATGAAATACATTATACCCTTCCGGAAGTGGTTTGAGAAACCATTATCTACGTAATCTGGAAAAAATAAAATGCGTAAACTAAGTAAACAACAATTTTGATTTAAATAATCTTTATCTAAATCAACCATTAAAAAATTCCGCACCAATACTGTCGCGCTTTTGTGAATATAGTGAGTTATGCCAACGAGCATACGACCCTACGCAGAAAGAAGAAAAAAAAAAAAAAGAAAGAAAAGAAAAAAAAAAAAGATCAAAACTAATTAAAATTCCTTAAAAAATTTCCGAGTCTTTTGTTTACAATCATCCGTAAAATTAAAAATAAAAAAAAAAGTCTATAATTATCTGCAACAGAAAAGTACAAAGAAGCCGACACGTAAAGATAAATATTGATGTAGCTGTCTGGGGAAATCAGAGAAATTAACTAAATTTATTAGCTACAGTAGCTTCTTCAAGTAGATATGAGCTCAAAATGAGACAACCGTCCAAATATTTAATCAATTTCGACTAACAAATAAATTACACTTTTTTTTTATTCTGCTTCTTTCCTTACTTAACACAAAATTCTTGATTGAATTTCATAAATTTTTAGTTTGACAAGCGAGATAAATGATGTCGACGCAGTAGCGTTTGGCGTCTTAAATCTTTCATCCTCCTTCGCCGCCGCCAACCAACCCAACCTCTTGTAGATAGAGATGCTGCGAAAGCAGTAATGCTTCATTGCAACTTGCGCTTTCAAAGCGTTTACTTTTCTGCTCAACTTCATTTTAAGTGTCTAAATGTTGACTTTATTCATTGAAGGTGATTTGATTTCAACGTGATCTCGCACAAAGTTACGGATAAATTAGTATTTAAAATTCAACAAGAATTTATTTTTTCTTTTTGGAGATTTAAATTAAAATTGGCAAAGTCGGTATTGAACATCTTCGAATATAATTATCGGCTAAAAAAGTATACACTTTTCGTGGTTGATGAACTGTTATCGCCAATTACCAGTCTTTAGCACATACTGTATACCCGTAACTTATATAATCGCTCAGTTTGGTCATAAATCTTTTTTTTTTTTTTTAAACCGTCTCAAACTTGGAAAAAAAAAATATAAATTAATCATGTCTAAAATTTCACCAAATATTTCTAAAATCTCAAAAAAATCTTTCCGCCCCCCTCCCCACAAATAAAATAAAGGGGGAAAAAAACTCACAAGTAGACAAATCAAATAAATACAGTATAACAAAATTATATAAAGCCTTTCTCAAATATTGATTACGAAAACGTTATTGGCATTGCCAGACATCAGATGCTTGCTAAAAAGAAACGCCTACAAAATTTCCAGTAATTATTATCAAATATTTTCATTGCATAAGCATCTTATGACCTCACAGCGAATAATCAATTTGACAAACTTTCATGTTCAAGGGCTCCATTTACGGAATAATTACCTATATAAACGATGAATGGGAGTAAAAAAAAGCACCATTTAGATTAACCACAAAAATAAATGGAATAATTAGCTTACAGTATTTTAATCTATCATGAAACTTATAACAACTCTCATCTAGTCATCGTAGAAGAATAATTTTACTGTACGGCATTATCAAAATGACCGTAATTTAATAATAGCCTTTTTTGCTTTTCAATAATCCATAACGGGCGTGCAACCATTTTCCAATAAAATTAAAAACATAAAAATAAAAAAAAATGTGTACATTTTGAACCACGTGTTGCTTATTGTTATTACTCTTTTCGAGTTAAACCTTTACCCGTAATACATTTTGAACTTCCAAAAAAAAAAAAAAATGTTATAAAATATGTTTTTCTAACTTTATCCACACTGTCGCACACGTAACATAACGGTATAAAATGAAAGATTTTTGCTATCAGAAAACATAATATATCTGGGTATATTGGCTTTAAAAAGAAATTGCAAATCGTAAAAAAAAAAATACCAACAACGTCGGAGTGTGTTTTCACGTACCGGTGCGTGTACGTACATGTAGCTTAGAGATTCCGACAGCGCAACCTTAAAGGGAAAAAAAAAATCAAAACCGGATCCGGATTTTCGCAAAAGGTTTTTCAATCGAATGGCATCGCATTCCGTTGAATGACTCGTGTTCGCCGTATGGCTTGTTCGATTGCATTGAAAACACGTGTGAATGTCACTCAGTCAATTACTATAAACATTTTGACGCTCGTGACCAATAAATCCCCATCGATGCAACAACACAAGTGAAAAGTCAATTTTATAAGAAAATGGTTTTTATCAAGTTTAAATCAAATTTTAAATATGGTTATTAACTACCCCAAATAATAAAAATTAAACGATAACGAATAAAGTACCGTAAATAAATTGGGGGTACAGTAAAATTTGTAAATACATTTTTAAAGCTCGACGAAAAATTATGTTTTGGAAGCAGTTTTAATTAACAAAACTGGTACCTATTAATTAATTTTCACCGCAAAGATTTTGACATTTAAAACTAATTAGTAATAAAACGTAAAAACAAAATAAAAGGTGCTCAAGTTGGCTTTTGTAATTTTTCTAACGCGGTTAAAAAAAAAAAAAAAAAGAAGTAGATGCGGACGTGATCGCGCTAATGTTCAATCTGATTTCCCCTCAAACTACTGAATGTTTCGAAAATCTCTTCAAACTTTAAGTGGCAACGTCTTTAAAAGATTTCGCCTCGGCTGACCAGCGCAACTCCATTTATTCGTTGCATTATTTTCAACTCAATACATCCAGACTTCGCCTTGCGTCTTTGCTATAGCGTGTCTTTTACTTTCGTGGTTGCGTCATTACCAAAGTTTTTTTTTTTTTTTTTTAATACGGCATAAAATATTTTATTGTTGTTTCTAAATTATCCTACTTTTAGATACTCACAAAAATAATTTTTTTTTTAATAAAGTTTATGTAACCAACAATTTTTAACTAAAATGAAAATGGTAATCCGGTAACGCATCCTCGATATTTACATGCTCTGCGATTGTACGAGTATATTATTATTCACTTTGTATCTTGTTTTTAAGAAACTATTTGGAACGCAAAACGAGGTTTGCGTGTGCATTTCTAAGACACTTTCATAAACGCTAATTTTTTTTATAAAAGTACGGTGAATTAAAAATTAAATACAGGACCGGTATTTAATATACATGTATAATAATACCGGTTTTAGTTAAATCGACAAAGAATGATGTCTGGTGGAAACCAAATTATAATGAAAGCAGGTGAGGGGAAATAGGAAGAAATAATACTTGTCCATGAACAATTTAATTGTCTTTTCTAAAGAGCGCCGATTCTATTCGAGACTTCAATTTAACTACGGAGGACTATTTTATATTCCGAGCGCGTAAAGACTTTTACGTGCAGCCTATTCACAGAGTTATTTTCCGCTTTTAAAAAGTATAAAAATCTTAATAAATGTAAGAAAAGTGTAAAAAAGATTGTTTTAAAGAATGATGGAAACTACAAAAAAAAATCATAAGGCAAAGGTATTCCGCAGCTTATGATAACTTTAACTCATAAGTTAAAAAACAATATGATCAATAAAATAAAATTTTCATAAACTAAACCATACTGAATCCCAAATTTTGAAAAAATACGAGTATATTTTACTCATATGATTTTAAAAAAATAATTATTGCTCCGTGCCATTATTGCTCATAACTCCCAGAACCTGAAATTCTGAATTGTTTATTGTGAATATTAGAATTTGATTTTTATTAATTGCGGCTAGTGGAGACGAGAAATTAATAAAAAAAAATAATTAATCACGAAACACCTACACTTTCAACGTGATAAAAAAAAATATTTGTGTGTATATCTCCTCATGACCATCGCAAGTTCGCACCTTTTTCTTGCGGAAAGTCGTTCTAAAAGCATGCACCTTTAGAACTAAGCACCTAGAAAAAATAGATATCAAAGTTTGAGAAACTTTCACACAACTAATTTTTTTTAAAAAAATACATCAATTTGTGTTATGTAAAATAAAAATCAATTTCCTGATATTAAACCGCAAGATACTCTCGCTGCTAATATCGAGAGATGAACTCGACAGCTGATGAGCTATCAATAATGTTTTAATAAGCGCGGTGTTAGTACATGTATTCCGTTATGAAAGATGGGAAGTTGAAGGTCTTTAATATGATACTCGTTTCCCCCGCGCCAAATAGCTCGCGCTAAAAAATTAACATCGAAGTGATCCAGATCAAAAAATAATTTGCACAAAAAAGCTATTGCGCGAGTGCGCGAGATAAATTTGCGCGCTGGCGATAGTCAAAATCTGCTCACGTCTGTTATGAAAGTCGAGTTACGTTTTTTTTTTTTTAATTGCATCAGTGATTTGAAAGTAAAGATGCTATTTGTAAACACTGGTTCGTCGGAAGAGATCGCAATGACCATTTGCCAACTTACGATTAAGCGCGCTAACAATGTACAATTAAAAGCCCAAGACGTAATACACGTATTTCGAGCGGAAAATTACTCTTTTCTCCTCTTCAACCAGACGCAGATGGTGCACGCACCAAGGGTAATGTTGGAAGCAATTACTACGCTTCTTAATTTACTTTCAAAGTTCAAACTCGGCAGACTTTTTTCTTCGCTCGATAGCTTTTCCGATGTTACAAATCAAACCCATCTTCTTCTTCTATTACTACTACTACTTCTTCGCCTGCCTATCTTTTCCCTCCTCATCCGATTCCAACGAGCGTCTTCTCCACTCGACATGCTTAGCTTAGGTGTAATAAAAGTTCATCGCGAGACAAACGAGATATATTTAAGCACAAGTGGAAATTACCCCTTGACCATATAATATCAAATAAATGTCCCTTTCACCCCAATCTCTCGTCGCTCCGACTCGATATTTTCTGCCGCGCATCGAAAAATGAATTTCGAAATATTCGACCAATTTAAACCTCTTTCTTTACCAAGTTAAACCCCGAATTTTCAGTAGTTTTCGAAGAAATCGGTCAAATATTCATAGAAATATAAAGGTGGGGCTTCTCCGTTTTACTTTCCACCAACTTTTATGCACTTTTGAGAATTCTATCAATTGTATTCTTAAACGTTATCAAATATTATACGAGGATAATTCCAATACCAAGTTATTATTAAACGTATATGGAGCTTGTTTCACGTCTTTAAGTACTCCACTTGGTGTTTTTAAGATTTATTTGGAGTTTACCAAAACTACATAATCTAGAATAATTTAAATGTACCGTAGTGCATACCATAATTACTGTACAATACAGTACTTATGTTTTTAAATTATTGCAACTTAATATAAAAATAATTGCCATCCGAATTTATTGTAGGCCTACTGTATTTATATTTACTGCATCCCATATTATTTTGGAATGTTTTGTGGATGGCATATTTCTATTTTTTATATTTAAAAAAACCTGTACACCGATTTCCCATCTCAAGATTCTTAATCCTTATTTAAAATTTAAAATTGCGGATGACATTAATAATGCTTACTCAAAAAAAGAAAAGCGATTTTTACTCGATTTATAGTTTCTTTCGCGTAATTTCCCGGCATTTTCTACATCAGTAATCCCTGTTCATAAATACGCTACTGCTATGCTACATTTTCTCAAATTTACCGTTTCTTCGATTTTTTTATTTTATTGTCTTATGGCTTTACAAACGATTATTTATTTTATTATTATATAGGTTCCTTGTATTTTTCGCAATCTTGTTAATGTCATGAAATTAATCAATGTAATGGAGATTTCAATACTGCATAATTATGTAAAAAAAAAATGAAGTTAATAAACACTAAGTCCTATTAAATCCATCCAAAAATTTAAATTTTTAAATACTATTTTAATTATTAAAAAAAATGTTTCTGATTGAATTAAAAGTAAAATTAAAATGAATTTGACATCAAATATTTTCACATAAGTATTAAAGGTAGACGCATTATAATTTTTAAAACAATCAGAACCTGTTTTAACATTTCATAATTTTGGTTTTAATTTAATTTTAAGTTTTTTGCTTGTTTGTTAAGATGCCTGCTTGTGGGCTAAATAATTCCTAAATTGGATTTTATCTGTCAGCAACAATTATTTTGTTAGGATAAATTTGGTACATAATGGTATATTTTGATATCAATTATATCATTTTATTTAATGTTTAATACCCTTTCAAAATGTTAAACATAAAAGTGCAGGTCTAAGAAAAAAAAATAGATATTTATATAAGCTTCATTGCACGTTAATAATAGGTAGGCCTACCGTAGCAATGTTATTAAAGTAAATAATGAACATTCATTGCAAAAATAGTGTATAGAAAAACCGAACCAAACTAGAATGTTTGTAATAAATCTTTGCTTAGAATATACAAAATCTCGCTTTGCGTTCCTACTCAAGTTCCACTAGATCTCGTTCTGCGTTTTTATTAGCTTTTGGAAACCCATAAGGTAAGTTTTTTCGCATTTATTTAATATTTGTATATAAGACGTTATTCATGAGTGAAAAAAAGAAATCTACAAGTATGGAATGTTAGTGCGGTAACGTATCTTCGATAGTTTCAGTCTTTCGTACGGTAAAATGTTATTCTCTTTGCGTAGTTTCGTTTAGGGACAAACATTTTTGAGAACGCTAAGCGAGCTGTGGGCGCAATTGCAACCAAACAAATATTCGCGGATTGTATAATTTGAGCCAATATTTGTTCGGCATAAACGCGAAATCGGAGATTTACCGCTAAAATCCCCAAACAATAAAAGAGAAAGAAGAAGAAGAAGAAAAAATAAAGAAAGAAAGTAAATCCATCAAAAATCAAATAACATTATTATAGCCTTATATACTCTAAATGTGAGAGGAAGTGGAAAAAGAATTTTCATCATTTCGACCAAAATGTACACGCGCTTTTCCTTTGCTCGACGCTTAAATGCTTCCCCCCCGCCCACTCTGTCCCCACCCACGAGCAAGAATTTATACAGGGTGGCAACATGTTGAGTGAATAAAAACAAAGAAGCACTTAGGAAACACTTATGACACCACCTGTGCCGCCGCCTTTGTTTTTAATAAATAAACCTTTCAACAAAATGAAACCTCCATAGAAGCGCGTGCAGCACGTGTTTTTGCTTGAAACCTGACTCGACATCGATGCGCGCACGACTATTGAATAAAATTCTTTGTACTTTTAACTTTTCGGTTACAAACGTCTCGAATAGCCAAGAAAAAAAACGAAAAAAAAAAAAAAAGTATATATATATAATTACAATACATGTACTTGTACGCATGCGTACACATACCTACACACCCATGTATCGCGTACCGTAGAAGTGGAAAATATATACAACATGTTGTTCTAGTTAAATGGGACATTCAGCTTTAAATTCGAACATAAACAATGCCGCATCTTCAAATTACAGATAACTGTCATCCAATATCTCTATGCTCAAAATATCCTTTTCTTGTCTCTAAAATCGCTATTATATTTTGTTCAAAAAAAAAACTTTCAAGTTTACAAAAATAAAATAAGTTGTTTGCCAAACAATTTTATTTTGAAAATAAAATCGTAAAAACAATACGATAAATATAACTACGGTAAGTAGATTTCTTTATAATATTAGAAGAAGAAAAAAACCTTGAGAACTTTAACGGAGCTCGAATATCTCAAACGGTAATCGTTAAAACGTATGCAGAATGTAATTGAACTTGGTTATAACGTTTATGGCTATAACGTCACATCGGATTTAAAAAGAATTATGTTTTATGCATCAAGAAAAAGCATAAATCTCGGCTACAGCGTCAAAAAAATCAAGATTTTACAAGATTTTTGCAATAGGCTTATTGGACCAAATTTAATAACTGCACATTTTAAAATCTCGCGAAAAGTTGCGAACGAAATTGAATGTAATTATTAACGTGGGCATGATTTTAAAACGTTTATTTCTTCCAAAAACAATTTAAAAAAAATCTTCTAAAAGTTGGTAAAAGTCTAGATAAGTACTCAAAAATTAAATATAATGTAGAAATAATGGTTTACTATAAATACGACTAGTATAAATCGATACCTATTATTGTATAATAACCTATTATAAACGTTCTATTAAAAGACTCTAGACGGCTTTTACAAATTCATCAATCGCTCGAAAATGTTATACGGTCAAATTACCGAGTTCCTTCACTGACGTTTTAACCAAGTTCTACCTTACAAGTTTCATATTTTTCATTTTCCGTATTACCAATGAAAATTAACATTTTATTTCTTGCAAATACAGTGATTTGTATGCATGAACTGACCAAAAAGTGTACAAATTTACTAAATTAAAGCTAATTCTCAAGAGAAAAAAAAAAAGTCTTCTTAAACTGAAAATGGTGAAAATTTTACTCAGTTCTCGTAGAAAATAAAGCAGTTTCTTTGATTTTCCTCTTCGTGATTGACTTGACAGAAGCCGGGTCTTCATAAACGATTAGCGTTGCGTTAAGCGTACTGCGCTTTCTTGTGCAAAAAAAAATCAATTTTCAAACATCTCGATTCATGTTTTCAACCGGTTTAAACTTAATTAACTATCAAATTTAATCTGGTTTAAACTTAATTAACTATCAAATCTAATCTGGTTTAACTTCAATTAGCAACTTAATCGGATATAACGTCTCGTTTATAATAATACCATTGGATCTGTTGAGGCGTCTTGGGACCAAATGTTTTAAACCAATTTAAGTTGTTCGATCAAGTTCAAGTTAAATAAAACGAATGTCCGACATAAGGTAGCCTATAACTTATCATTTATCAATTTTTTTTTTTATTTTATTATTTTCATTTTTGCTATAGAGTTTTTATCCAATGTACTTAGAATCTCCGAAAAAAGAAGTTGCTACCGTACTGTAATTTTTCCAAACATTCGTTGACTTGTCGTTCACTTCTTTAACGATTTTTCATTTTGCTTTACCCGTTCAGCAGTTGTCCAATCTCCTAAGTATCCAGTGTCGTGATTTTTAAGAACTTTTAGTCTGTTCACGTATAACAATTCTTTTTTTCAACTGTTGAAAAAGCTGCGCTCAGTCTTCGAATATCTCTTATTCGAATACAATAATCTAGACCTTGTATTTATATTGATTGATTCATTGAGTAAAGCGAATAAAGGCAGAAAAAAAAAAGTGATATTTTTTGATAAATAACATTCAATGAACAAGTCCAATAATAAAATTGTAAAGCAAAAAGTATTGCTTAAATCAGTAGCAGCTGGTAACGTTGAATAATTTAATAACCTATTGACCAAACTTATTATCCGCATGCGCTCTAGGCTACGTTGTCGGGGGAGAGAAAAAGTGGCACTCACGCAACGACGGTACGCTATTGAAGGCGGTATTTAACGCCATGGAAACGTGATTCTCAACCATTTCTACAAAGCGAACCTTTCGGAACAAAAAATGCTCGTCCAAGAGTGACAAATATAGTCAGAATTTATATTTTAAGTCCTATAAAGACAATTCCAAGTCCCGAATTATAATTTGCCAAACTATCATTTCCATCATTTCTGATTTTCGGAATTTTTATTTTTAATTTCAGAATTTAAAAAATTTGACTGTTCTGATTTTCTAACTTTAACGGGTTTAAACAGATACCAAATGAAGATAAAAATGCACTTTTAAAGTTTTAATAAGCTCAACAAACACTATTTTATTGTCAATATGATTTACTAATGCAATTCAAAATGGAACTGGAAAATAAATTGAACTCTTTAAACTCAAATTTTCAAGTATCTCCTCTAACTCCAAAAAATAATTTAAAAAATAAACTTATCTGTTTATTGCTGCAATAGCATCAATTTGTAAATTTTAGAATTTTCTGCTTATGAGATACTGTATTAAAATTAAAGAATGTTAAAATTCCAAAACTTCAAATATTTTTAACATTTGAGCTTCTTCCATGAACCATCAAAGCCAATATAAATTTCATGCACTTTAATATTACCAATTTCTTTTGCAGTTTACATAGCATTATAAAGTATCGGCGGGGCAAAATTTGGTCGCCACCAAAACTCTAAATCAAGATTTTTTTTCCCCCGCTAAATATAATAATAAAATTATTTAGAAATCTAGTGGCAACAAAATTATATAACCAAAAAAAAAATCATTTGAATAACAATTAGTAACTTTAAAAACAACAAAATAACAGACAAAACTCTATAGCCTACAAAAACAAATTATAATGTAGTAATATTTTTATAAATTATTGTAAGTCTATAAATAAATCGGCTAGGCATGCCACTTTTGGTATGTCCAAACATTTCGCAGCCCGAACCTTGAGAATCTCATGTTTTGAGCATAAGAATGAAAAAGCTTTTCGAAACCCTATAAAGTCACATTGATATGCTGCCATATAATACATGTATTAGACATGTCGACTGCTGGTATTTTTTTTATACGCGGTAGATCTGGTATTGCATAGCCCGCGCAGCGTGCGCAGTAATACAAGAATAAATTGCCCCATAGTTAGGCTCGTCGTATAAATCACTGAAATTATTGTCACTTAAAAGGTAAAACTCACTCATTTACCAGACTAACGCAAAGGTTTTTTCCCCCTTTTTATTTCGATAAAATGAAAAAAAAAAGCGCAGTTGGTGAGTTTTTTCTTATGAGAGACTTTCGGCAAAAAGTATTAATCAAGCATAGTTATTAACAGTTTGATGTGACTTATTCAGGAAATTAATTAATTAGCTACAAGGTGAGTTTAAATTAGTAACGAAAAATCAATTATTCAATTAACTTGTTTTTATATACCATAGATCAAATCAATAAATTATTATTATTTCTGCTCAAAAATAATTTAGAATATATTGCGATTAAATAAACTCTTTTTCGCCATAGAGTGTTATTTAATTTTTTTTTTTAAATAGAAATAAAATAAAATTATTAAGCAAGATTTACCACAAATTTACAAAATGACAAAGTTTTTCTTGTCAAATCTACAGTATCCGAGTACATGTATTATAAAAGTAATAATAATATTGAAATATTAAAAAACCCATAATTATAACAAATAATATTTAATTAATAAACTAATTTTTACTAAATAGAAACTGATACAAAAATTGAAACACAAACACTCGGCATCTTAGATGCGTTCCCTACAAACATACCGGTAGTACCGGCACATGTAAAGTAAAAATTTATCAATTTCTGACACGCAATTAATAAATAAATAAATATCAAAAATGAGTTACCGCATTATTATTTTCAACCAGTAAATTTCCTTTCTATACTCATAAATATGGTAAACCAAAAAAAAAAAAATTGTAAATATTAGTAAAAGTTATACCGTACTAAAAATATGGCTGGCATAAAAACTTTTCCATTTATCAATAATAAAACGGCAACAACATACTGCACTTTTTTCTTTTTTTTTTAAAGAGAACAAACTGACAACGGCGCAACTTCAAAAATATTCAAAAGACGGTTTAAATGCAACTGTATTATAAATTGCATAAACGCAAAAAGTGTTTTATTATGCAATAGATTCCTAACTTTTATAATTAAAAATGATATGCCACTCCTACATGTATATGCAACCCATAAATTCTAACTAGGTCTACTGTATTCCAAATTTAAATGTCAAAGTTACTGTGCAGTAGCCGCAGAGTTAAAGTAATCTCTACAATCTAAAATCAATAAGGTTTTAATTAAATCTAAAAACGAGGATGATTTAGTTCGAAAACGAAAAAACAATATTTATAATATCAATTATTATTTTAAAATATTCACTATTTTTTTTTTATATATATAATTTTTTATTTAATTCAGTTTGAAGGTTTGGAGCGCAGACATTCCCCTCTCCCCCTTGCACAACCTTGTTCCCTTCTATTAACGAAAATGTTTACCACCACTTGATATTGATTACGTCACGTTCACAGCAGACACATCCAATTTTTATTTTATACATTTTACTATCAAAAAATTGATTTGTAAAAATATTGCCCCAATCTAATTAGCATGTACGAAACGTGCGTTTTTGTTCAAAGCGTCTAATAATTTGAATAACGAAAACAGCAGAGAGAACAAAAAAAAAAAATCAATAGCAGCAACATCAAAAAATATTTCATTAATTTTTTTTAATATTTCTTCGCAAAAAAAAAAAAAATCTTGTTAAAAAAAAAAGTGTAAATTCAAAAATATGTGCATTGTTAGAGTGTAGTGAGAAAATTCAAATTGTGTGCGTAATAGTTGAGAATGCGAAGTAGCAAAACGCGAAGAATGAAAGAGAGCATTGGGGAAAGAAGAAAAAAAAAAAACAACAAAATGTGATGTATTGCCTTCCAGCACGCTGCCTCCGATCCCGTTCGTGCATTATTTTGACAAAATCAAAAATGTCTAACAACACAGGAAATTAACCTAACGTCTATCCAGACAGGTAAACAAATGACACGCGTAACAAAGACAGGCCCGGAATTATTTAGCCATTCCGATCACGTGTTGTGCGAGGGAATGTTGGAAGAGAGAGAGCTGAGGGAGGGAAGAAAAAAAGTTGAAAAACGTTTTAAACTGACATCCCAAGCCACCAATCGCTCACTTTAAACCCCAGTATCGCCTTTTTAGGTTCCGAATCGGCACTGACATAGTCTTTCACTGACACCGCCAATGTCACGCCGAAATAAATGTCAAACACCAGAACTCATTTTTTATTACTCTCCAGCCATGCTTGCTTTTTCACCACCTCGACGCCTTTATCATTATAACCCAGACCTTTTAATACCTTTAATCCAAATGACATTCGTTAACGCCCTCCTTTTCAACAAGCTTCTTAAAAACTTGCTTTCATTCACTTTACAAAACGCTACGCTTTAATTATTATTCATTCAACCAAACCCCCATCAACTCGTGTACAAATTTAATATTTAATTAAAACCGGTAAATTATGTCTACGTGCAAATTAATTAAGCGGTTTAATTAACAATAATAAATTAGCATTAAGGTTAATCTCAAAATATCGATTATTTCAAACGAAAGAAAATTCTCACGAAATTAATAAACTTTTTAACGCAATATTTTCAATCTTTACGAATGAAAAACTAGATTATTGCATAGTAAACTTTAAACAAAATACTGTAGTTCCAGATCAATTTCGTGACATTCCACTGTTTAACTCGTTATGTTCATTTAAACAAAAACCAAAAAAAAAATTACCGAAAGCCTGTACTGTATTTAACAGCAGCATAAAACTCGACTAAATTTAGTCATATTAAAAGTACAGTACAGTATTTAAAAACAAAATCAAAAAGCCTTTTGTTAGTCAAAAGTAAATATTATCTGTTAGCTAAAAAAAAAAAAAAACATCAATAAGATGCGCATAAAAAATATTTTTTTAAGGTAGCAATAATATTATCAAACTTATACTGTAAAAGCACTGTAGGCTACGTGTAATTAAGAAGGAATAAAAAAACAAACAATTTTAATAAAATAAAAAAAAATCTTAGAATCCTACTATTCTTGCATATTATACCGTACTTCCTCTAATACCCATTGGGTGCTTTCATTTAAATTTTCACCAAAAAAAACAAACAATTAAAAAATGTAAATAAATTAAAATGCATGCAATAAGTTAAAAAATGTTTCATTATTAGCAATCAAATAGATTCTCAATACAGTATTAAACAATATGTAAACGTAAGATACTGTATAACGCTTTGATCTAAATTATAATGTATTAGAATGGCTCTTGCCAAACCAGAATACCGCTCTAAAATCAATCAATCCATAAAACTTAAGAAATAAATTAATTAAATTTTTTTTAAAGTTATCATTAAATTCTTTAAAAATATAACGTATATTTATATCGGTATTTAAAATAATAAAAAAAAATGAATTAAAGTAAGAAAAAAAAATATATTTAAATTTTTGCATTAAAGCTCACCAATCTCGCTTGTCGCTGTCACTATTAATTAAGAACTACCCATTAATTAAAAATGATAAAATTTAAGTTTCAAAAAAAAAAAAAAACGAAAATTTTGAATAAACAAACAAACAAAAAAGTATAATCATCTTCCTAAGCGCATAAAATTCATAAAACATTTCCCAAAATTAAAAATAATCTAAAAAAAAAAAACAATTTTTGTTAATAAAAAAAACAACGATCCGCCAAGCGCCCCACTGTATATAAATTGCCTTATTATTTACTTCCAATTAAAATCCCGCGCTAAACAGCGCTTTGAGCTACAAATAATTATTGTCAACAACAAATCACATAAATAGACATAATAAAAATGAGGGAAATTACCGTTCAGTAATTGCAACATAATGAGAACGACACATGTCCATCCGAAATAGCACATTTCTCGTTGACGAAGACCACGAGGATCTCGAAGTAAATAAGCAGAGGCGGCGGCGTCGGTGGTTTGATCGGCGGCAGAAAAAATTCCGCGGCGACAATTCCGCTGCGTCGACAACTCCACGAACAGCCAGCGTAACAATGGAATGAAAGGCGGCTGCGGCGGCAGAATGAGGCCGAGCGCGTGCCGTCACTACAAGCCCCTCCCACATACTTAAGGACTTGGCCACACAAGAGTCGAGTCTCGAATGATAATTGGGAGATTTAAATAAAGATCATTATTTAAATCAACTCCGAAATGATTCGCGCTATCAGATTTCATCGTTTAGTGACGATTTTGAATGAGGAGGAAAGAGAGAGCGGTGCGATGAATGCGATTTTCACTACAAGCTCCATTAATTAATGAACTGTAGTTGATTAATTAATGAGCTAGGGTCTTCTCTTTTATAAATAATGCGAAATATAATAATAATTAATCGTATTTTTTTTTTCTTCTAAAAAATCAAATTCAGCCGCGATTGTTAGTGGAGCCAACGAGGTATTATAAAGTCACGTACCGAGTACACGATTTTTTCGATTTTCCCCCCTTTAATAGCCAATCTAAAATTTTGAAGTTGTGGAAGTCATCGATTACGTTATACTGTACAATGAGCTCTCTTACAGGGCGATGAATGCGAACATTTCTAAAAAAAAATTCGTGTTATTGAAAACCGCGTAAATGGAGAAAAAAAAAGTTTTTCAGAGCAGTTACGGAAAATAATTACAATGGGTCCTCCATTTGCGCGAATTCTATGAGCGCAAATGCAAAATACAAGTACAATAATACTGCATTTTCTATAGCAACGCTTCTGTGCACGTGCATCAAAATGCAATGTACGCGAGCTTTTTTTTTTATATTTTTTTAATTCTCGTTCGCTCGATCTGCGCGAATTTTTAACAAATCCCCCGCGCAATTAAAAAAATCTAAGGGAATGATTGGTGTTACATAAAGTGTAGGCTACAACACACAAAGTAAATTTTTTAACATTTAGCAATAAATTTAAATACAGTAGTAGAATTTAATCAAAAATTTAAAAATAAATTTGAGAATAAAATAAAAAAATGCAATACAGTGAAAAAAATAAATCTCAAACGAAAATCTTTTACAATTCTATCTACAGTATTACTTGGATATTAAGGCGAAATGTATTCTAAGACGCACCTTTAACTTTCAAAGTGAAAAAATAAAAACTGTTGGGTTGTAGATTTGGTTTTTGTTGTCCAATCTTGACCTACATGTATCTATTATCTAACTCAGGTTTGTAGGGACAACGGGAAATACAGAGACAGTTGTGTAACAAGGGCATAGGGCGCCAGGGGAGCAAAAATAATTTTTAGTCCCTTTTTTAGACAAAATAATACTGTATCGGTGGCGCCCAGAAGCAACTGCTATCTATTGTTTCCCCTCGCTACGCCACTGTACAGAGAGCCTTGTGAGGCCAACATGCCATCCCTATTGAATTGTAAAAAGCACCAAATAAAATTAAAAAATAATTAAAATATAGAGTATCTGACGGGCATTTTTTCCTACTATAATACATATTAGTTAGGAATATGACCACACACTCTGTTACTACTGTATTTTTCGCTTTAATGCAGCTGTCATGTGATGCCGTCCACAGCCTTAAGAAAAAAAAAATCGAAAACACTTTGATTCTAAAACGCACCCCTGAATCCGAAATGTTAAAACGGTGTTTAAAAAAATGCGTCTTAGAATCCAATTAATACGGTAATAGAATTCCGAAGAGGATTCGTATTAAAATTGATTAAACTTGACTCACAATTTATCAAAGATATAAATTATTCAAGTTTTCAAGAATAAAAAATTCAAGAAAAATACCACGCACGAAAAAACCGGCGAGAAATTATTTAGAAAATAAGATTAAGTTAGGACCAAATTATTGAGCAAATATCAAAGAACACTGAACTTTGTTGTTGTTTTTTTTTTTAAATAAACAAAAAAAAATTTAATATGAAACTCGCATCCAACGATAAAAGACAAAATTAAATTTGATAATACTCCATATAAATTATTGATTTATAAATTAGAAAGTTAAAGTAGCCTAATCACAAATTAGAGCTAACAAATATTCCCAAATGGGCCATCATTATAGTTCATCAAAAAATTATTTTGCACAATTATAAAAAAAAATTAAAGATTTCTTTGCATAAGCTACAAAAATTTTAAGTTTTAAAGATAAAATGTTAATCCCTATTTTTTTATTTCCCTTGGAACAACTCGCAAAAAAATAAACTCACGTTATAGATAATCTAAGAATATTTGCTTTCAACATTTTTGCTCATGTGACGTCTAGACTCTAAAGTAGTATCGTAATTGAAGTAGAGTCAAAGCTAAAGACGTGTAAACTATGCAAATTTGGCTACAGATGGTATTGGTTAACAACAACTTCTCTATAATTAAAAATGTCAACATAAAAAAATGTTTACTATAAACTACTGTTGAATGAAATGGAAAAGCTAAAATAAATTAGAAAAGAGTGTGAACGACAGATTTACTTAAGACGCTGCAATTATAATAATAAAACAAGAATAAAATAGCTTGAAAAAAAAGCCATGATTCAACTACTGTATTTCGTTTAGCATTTGTCTACATTTAATGCAGAATTGTTTTTTTTTTTTTAATTTAATGAAAATTTTATCGATTCGAACAACTAATAATACGATAACTATTATTCCTGACACATTCCTTTGGATAATAAAACAACTTGAGAAATAATCAATTTTTAAAATCTACAACATTTTTTTTAATAATAATGTACTTCCTTTCGACCAGATTTCTTCATCTAGATTTAGCAATTTAAACTTCATTTAAACATTTTTTTGGCAAAAAAAGACTTTTTTTAAAGCAAAATTAAAAAAAAAAATCTTTTTTAAAATTAAAGTTCAAAACCAAAAAAAGAAACTTAAAAAAACGTACGCGCATGTTTTCACAGTTTTCAAAATGACTACCGGTAATAATTTCTTTTAAACGTTTATATACCTGCGAGAGATTTTATACAGTAAATAAAGAGATACATCGGCATACAGCAAATGCAACACAAATAGAAATTACTAGGAGTTGAATAAGTAGTACATGTATGAATAAAACTAATACGCTCAATAGAATCTCTCAACTCGACAATTTCAGCACAATATGCACATGAAAATAATGGAATAGTTTGAATAAATTTGAAAAGAATGAGAGTGATAGAGTTATTTATACTTTCAATTATTCGCATAATAGAAAAGTTACAATAACACAACAAACAAACCAAACTCGTAAATTCATCAGGTTTTTTTTTTCTATCTCCTTTTGATAGTCAAAATAATCAAATACAGTAAAGAAGTGTACCGAGCCACTCAATCGTGTCACTCAATACAAACACCACAGTAAACCTTCAGTACAACAATAAGAAAGGCCTTCGACCACCTCACTAAGTGAATGGTCGATACATTTAAACTGAAATTCACTATGATAGTAATTATTCAAATGTATATGAGTATTGGTATCAGTATATGATAGATAGACCTATCGACTTTATAGCCAAATGATTCAGCCCAAAGATCATTAGGCTTGCTCCAAACAAATTGTCCCACGAAAAAGTAATTTTATATAATTTTTTTCTGGAGTCATTAGGACTCGACATAAAAGAAAATTACCACTACCGGTTAGGTAAAAAAAAAATTCCAAAAAAATATAATTCACCAAAATTTCAAACTTGTTTTTTTATTATTATTATTATTTTCTGAAATCTTTCACAAAAATAAAAACTGTCAATTAAAAATAACATTTCTTAAATACAGTAATTTATATATTTTTCACTTTTACCAATACAACGACTAATCTCCTTATTCAATTTATCTTCCTAAATTTGCTCTGCAAAAGATTTCGTATTAAGTCAATAATTTAAACGCAAAAAACACAAAAAAACAAAACAAACAACAACCTATTCTACTATTTCGTACAATTTTTTTTCCTAATCGTGGGATGTTTATTTTAAAATTGATGTCTATAATATTATTTTCTAAGCCAATACTCAAAAAAGAATAAACAAATTTCAATTATAGACCAATCTGTTATCTCTAGTCATCGCTTGTACTATCGAAACAATTAAAAAAAAAAAAAACAATAACTAAAAAAAATAAAAATACCATAGTTTTAACAATAAAATAAATCAACAGAAAATAGCGAAATCGAGCATAAAATTTAAAAAATCGTAATGAATTTACTGCCACCCCCCCCCCCCCTCTTTTAAATTCAGTGTACAGTATAATAAAATGCCAATAAACATGAAAAAACATTTTAAAAAAGCAAAAAAAAAAAATTATTTGTCGCTATTTTAATGTCGAAACAAGTATTTGTTTTGTTAATACTTTTTTAAAAAAAAGAGAAAAGAATCTTGTTCTCTCGGATAAGTTTACATAAAAAATTGAAACAAAAAAAAAAAAAAAAAAAAAATTACCCTCCTAAATCTCTCTAGATTGTATTAGCATCTTGTTTCGGGTAAGTGTTAAAAAAATGAAGCGCAAATTAAATAAAAACTCAAGTGAGGTCGTGTTGCTTTTTATGCTTACAAAGTGCGATGTAAACAAAAGTGAAATTAATGAACGCTGGCAGCCAAAATAAGGTTAAAAAGCAAATAGAAAAAGAAGGAAGCAAAAAAATTCCCTTAAATCTTTCTCCGTTGAAAAGAGAAAATATAAGAGTAGCACTTAAAATGTGCAACCGTGAAAATTTTTAATTAAAGAATAATAAGAGTGCGACGATCTCATCCATTTTTCATACCTTTACTCACTATTCAATTAAACACCATTGACACATTTTTTAAGTGCCAGACGACCGAGTACAAATTATTTATTAAGTTTATGAATACAGGGTTCTGTACCTACTGGTAAATACGGACAAAATGTCGATACAACGAACGTCAATATACGAAATTACCCCTACAATAATAGTCCCGGATAAGTGTTTCATTTAACACGATTTGCTTATACAGTATGTCTAGTTCTATGGCCGGGATTTCAGCTCGAGCAAAGAAATGTGTTAAATTTTAATACTTGCTGCAGCTTTCGCTTTACCCCTGAGGCTTAGAAAGCTCAGCAAATCTTTAGATAGAGATTACTCAAGATATAGTAGATACATGTAAAAGCTCAATGTATCTAGTCCTGATTTTATAAACGTTAAAATGTAGCTGAATGTCACAGCTAAGCAAAATTTTCACGCTGAAAACTCGTCCAGAGTAAAGCATTATTAAACGACAGAAGGTACGCAGGCATAAAATTAATGTACCAAGATTTCCAGATATAAACAACACCCAAACATCAGTTTACTGCTTGTAACTTTATACTGAAAAGTTCAGAAGTATATCTTTAATTGTATTTTCTAATACCGATGTTTTCAAAAGTTTTAAATAGCGGTATTTATTTTCTAAAATTGTTAAGGTTTGTCAAAAAAAATAAATAATAATAATAACAAATACTGTACACTGTAGGTACGGTAACAAAAAACATGGCTTTTAAATACCGGTATTTTAAAAAAATTATTTTTTACCAGTTGTTTTGGTACAGTATTTATTTTTTTCAAGTTTTGAGTAATCCCTAAAGGCATAAATTATACTTTTTTTTTAAATTTTATATATATTTTTTCAATTTTACGGATTTTCTAGAGTATTAAATACTGTACTGCGTATGCAGGCCTACTGTATTTTTTGCCAAGATTTAACTTAAAAGCTTTTCCTTGACTTTGAAAGTCCTTTTATAAATGATTTAAAACGATTAGATAAGTTAATACGGTTACCAATAATGGTTTTCTCGAAAAAAACTACAGTACACGTATTCATACCAAAATAATAATAAAAAAACATAAATCAAAATAATAATAAAAAAACATAAATCAAAATAATAATAAAAAAACATAAATCAAAATTGCTTTTAAAAAACCTGTAATCACGTTCTTAAGCCCTTAAATGAAAACAATATCAGTGAATTTCACAAAGAACTGATTATTCTTTCCCTTTCTCTCTCTTTCCTTTGCTTACAATTACAAACTAAGAGTAGGCCTACTTAGGATGAGTCCGTAAACATAAAAATATTTGTTATTCTAAAACGTTTTTTTTGTTAACATTTTATCATTTACTATCATAAAATATAAGCCTACATGAAGTTTTTAATACAAAAAAAAAATTAGCCATCTCGCTGAATTTCGTTGTATCGACATTTGACACTGTAAGTTCACCATAGATGTAACGGTGAGCACGGTATAAAGCGGTTTGTGAATACCGTCAGCATCATCGTCTTCTATTTACTAGCAAAACCTATTCAAATCTTTCATTGGCACGAGAAAGAAGATGGGGGGAGGAAGAGTAGAAGCAGAACGATGCTTTTCAATTTATTTTCATCAGAAAAATTTTACCCGAGATTATTATCCGTTTCGTTGATTTAATAAAAGGCTTTTCCAAAATTTCTAAAGAAAACTTTTTATGCATCAAAACCCGCCCAAAATAACGATTAATAGACAAAAATCAAGCCTCACTTTCAAAGAAAATATTTAAAAGAAGAGAAAAAAAAAAAAAAAAAGAAAGAAAGGAAAGTCTTTAACAAAATGAAAATCTGTGCATTTATCCTCCGTACAACAAAATCAATGGCTTTATTTGACAAAACCAACGAACATCGTCTGGTATCTGATAGATAATAATTAAATTTAAAAAAAAAATAATTAAGAAAAAAAAAAACATTTTAAAAATCTTAATATTGAACAGTGTACTGCATAAAATTACAGACCCACCTTTATTGCAAACTGATAAATTAACTTTTCCCATAAATAAAGTTGAAAAACTTAAAAGTTCAAAAGAAAACTACCAACCCAATAGGATACCTTAGTACGTTGATAGCTTTCTACAAAATATAGTTCTGCAAAAAATAAATTCTGTATTTTAATAAAATAAAATAATAAGATATTTTCATTATTTTTTAGACCTCTTAAGTCAATTTCTATAACCAATTATAACTTTAATTACCATTTATAAACAGTTAAAAGTTGATCAAAATTACATTACACGAATTGCAAAATCCCGTCTATCTCTCTCTCTCTCTCTATTTTTGATTTAAAATACCAAATAGAAATGATTTCCAAACAGAAAAAAAAAAATATGTCAGCATAAATAAAATAAAAAAGAAGAACTAAAACCAAATTCTTCGGTCTCATCTCCATCAGAAGTGAAAACTATGCAAAAAAAAAAAAATGACACACGGAGCGAGTATTGCGATGATAGAAATATTGAAGAAAAAAAAAAGCTAGAAACGATCAAAGCAGGGATCATCTCGAGAAAACATTAAAAATAAGCTATAAAAATTTTGACGTGCCTGTGAAAACACGAGGAAAAAATCACATCTTCCGCACGAAATCACCGCCTACTCCTCTCGTTATTTCCTGACGGCAAATAAAAAAAAAATGGTTGCACCAGTCTAAGGCAAGGTCGAGAGCTTAGACGGTACTGTCAACGGAGCTTTTTTTTTGTTTTGTTCTACGGATATCACGTCTACGACACGTCGATCGCTTCCATGTTAACCTCGACGTCATTTCCCAGCCAAATATGCCATTATGTCGCCAACAGATTTTACATGCAAAAAAAAAATACTATTACCAAATTCAGGTTTTAATACAAGATCATCGCCAAAAGTAAAGAAAAAAAGCCCGAGTCAAAAAATGGCAATTTTTTGATTTAGATATACAGTGTACTGTAGTATATGGGTACGCAGACCTACTATACGGACTTGTATAATACTCTTTCGAGAAGTCTACAGCACGCATAGATCAAAGGAACAGCATATTTATAAAAAATAAATAAATAATAAAAAAAAAAAAAAAATAGCAAAAAAATAAATAGCAATTCTCCTACAGGGGCCGTCAATACAAAAACATTCGATTTTTATTATTTATTACAGTGTTTTTTTTAGCTCGTTTTAATTTTTTAAAGGAAAAATTACTAGTCTTATTACTGTAGCAATAATAGGGATTAGAAAAGTGGACAACCAATTGAACGGATCAATGGTAAGACTTCATGCACTATTGCACGTATGCACGATTGTGTTAGTAACGTTTTTGCGCAAAATCAAGAATTGAAATTACAAATTCAAAACAATACAGTGTTTATTTAAGCCGCTTGTTTAGAAATTTAAATCTTTTATTATCTGAAGCTTATTTTTTTTTTTTTAGTGAAAAAATAAATAGCGTATGGCATGTTATTAATATGATAACCTAACATTCAAAATGTAGCACGGGTACACTATTTTAAAATAAAAAAAATCGTTTCTACCTTACCGGTATGTAAATAAAATGTGTGCGGGTCACCCCCTCTTCCTCCATCAAATTTAAATGATGCAATAAAAATAAATTGCTAAACAAATAGCAAAGAAGAGGGGAAAAATTGATGAATAATTAGTTTCATTATACTGATAAAAACAAATTATATTCAATCTTTTTATTATAATTGGCCACTAATTGCAAAAAAAAAAAAATAACCTCCCTTTAACAAACGGAAACACAAAGTATTTGTTTTCAATCTAATCTTGAAAAACGGGGTGCGGTAAAGTAAATACTGCCTCCATTTTTTAATCGAAAAATATACTTTTTTTTTCAATTGCGCACAATATGTTGCATGCAAAAATCTAATTATCTATAAATTCGAAGCCTCCGACGGTGACGTCATCGCTTTAGCTTCATTAATTTAATAAATACGCGCAAAAGCCATTACTAGAAGTGCGTTCATTAGAAAAAATAAAGACCGATAGAAACCGTGAATAAATAATCCCCATTATTATTATTATTATCTAACATTAAAATATTCGTTAACTCCACAATCACAAATTTCCACCCATCACCACCTGGCATCCCACCACCACCACCCCACCACCTAGCTAAAAATAAAAATAAAAAAAAAGCCCGGAATCTCAATCTCCCTGTATTTCCATCTCGTTAAGCGTTTAGAACCAAAGGGGTTTTTTTTTTCTTCCTCTCCACTACTCTACCGCACATTTATTTTTAATTTTACAAATAACAACAACAAAACTCCGCCAACAATTTGCATGTAGAGATTAGCAATGATTATAAATACATCGGAGAGACGTAGTAGTAAAAAGATAGAAAGATGGGCGCAGAGAACGAGAGAGAGAGACAAACATGTCTTAATCCTTATTACAAAAGCTCATTATGAGAGAAGAAAAACGTCGCAGCTTAACCTGAGGGAAAATTCATGCATCAAACTAACATTAGCACTTCTAATGCCGGCGCTTTTCAACCGTGCATCTCTCCACAATACAAATGCGAGGTGCGTTCCGAAAGTTTTCGGCAATAATAATTCCTCTCAAAAACTCGTCGACAAGATGAAAGCTAGATTAAATCCGCTGGAAAATTGAAGATTAGACTTCTGCATATAAATTAATTAAGTACATTGACCAATGTACTGCACAGCATAACTCTCACGCATTTTCAAAAAAAAAAAAATAAATAAATAAAAATAACAATAGAATACGTTCGTTACTTGAAAGTTCTAAAAAAAAAAAATTGTGGCTTTACAAAGTCAAAATCTTTTGTGAAGCTTTATTTTATTTGCATCATTTTAACAGAGGTTTTAAAAATAATGCTTCTTACTTTTTTTTTTTTTTTTTTTAAAAAAAAGTTAAAATAACACGCTGAGATTGCTCGAGATTATTTTGGAATAGGCGCTAGCTTAGCTACCGGATCTACAAATTTTAAGATTGAGATAACTTTTCTTTTATTAAACAGTATTTTCTTTGTTTTTTTTAATGATACTGTATTTGCCATAATTTAGGAGTAAGACCACAGGTGTTTCCGACAGAATAAAATCTAAATTTGAAGGTAATGGCAACCAATTTTAATTTCTTTAAATTTAATTAAAAGTAAATGATAATCTAACACCACAAAATAAATATTTTATAGTTCTTCAAATTATAATGAGTTTGCGGCTAAGCTTTTTTGCTTGTTCTTACGCTTAACTCCGCTTCTTCATGACGTCAGAATTTGAATTTTTGTTTATTATAAATAATTCAAAAAAACAAACAAATTAATTATTTTTAAAGCTTAAATGACATCATAAATAAGAATTTTTCTTTTTTTCAAAATTTAATTATCTTATAATTAAAATAACGTCATAGTAATAAGAAAACCAGGCGAAAAATCTTAACCGCAGAGTCTCTTCGGTATGAAAATTGAAATCTTTCCTAAGACATATCCTTGTACGGTAATAACATTCATAATAATAATTATTTTTCTTTTCTTTATACTAGGTAAGCTACCCGGTACTGTATAGTTATATAGTAATAATAGTAATTTAAAGTTATCTTAACCTGTAATAGCATTAAAAAAAATGTATCCTAACGATATTTTTTTCTACAAAATCGCGTAATTAAATACAGTGTTTAGCTTAAAACAGCGGTCGGCAAAGTCCGTGGTCAACTGAGCCAAAAATCAAAAATTCAAGAACTAAAATTTTTTGGAGAGCCAAACTACTGTATTTAACCTTAAATTTTAGTTGAATAAAACCAGTGGCAGATTAAGCACTTGAGAGGCCCGAAGCGCAATTCAAATTTAAGGCCCCTCTAAAATTTTTCGCTACCCATGCGCCGAACTTGCGAGGCGCAAAATTTTTTTTGGGAAAAAGAACAAATTGACACCCATTTTTGGACAAAAGAATAAGATTTTAGTTAATGTGTTTCAATTTTGGCTGTTTTTTGCGCCCCGGTCCCCAAAAAGAAACAATGTTAAATAATAACGAAGCGCCGAGCTTGCGAGGCGCGAAATTTTTTGGGAAGGTAGACAAATTTTGTCCATTTTTTGGACAAAATAATAAAATTTTTAACAGTTGGGACAGTTGCCCCTCATTTTACAGTGCAAGTAGGATTTTGTGAATGAGCCACACTCGAGAGGCCAAAGAGCCGCATGTGGCTCTAGAGCCGCAGTTTGCCGACGAGGGGCTTAAAAGACCCCCCAAAAAAAAAATACTTTTAGAGAAAAATTCTGAATACTTTTGGATTTCCCCTCGTATCCTCGGAACTCTTTCCAACGTAGCTCGTGGCGAAAGTTCGGAAAACAGTTTTTCTTTCGTTTCTTTTAACAAAAATTCTCCTTTGATTTTTCAGACAAATAATTACTTCCTCTAATTAATGACTTACTTTTATCTAATAAATCTTATTTCACAAATTTGAAACAGAAAAATCGATGTTTTATTTTATCCGAGAGACTATCCGCGCGCTAATGATGTTCTCCATGTCGACAAACATACAGGTTGTTTGTCTATTTATTTTTTTTTTTTTTAATTCCTTTTCTCAATCGCAGTTTACAAATGAGAAAACGTTAAAGTAGAATTTAAATAAAATAGGGAAAACATGGCGTACGATTAAAAAAAAAACCCCGCCAACAAATTTCGTTAACGACATTCGTATAAGTAACAAAAGTTTTAATCTAAATTGCCTTATCTCCTTTAAACAAATGAGCGTCAAGCGAGCAGAAAACAACGCATTTTCTACTTATTTCTTTCCACAAACAATTCTTTTTTATTTTCATTTTTACTTTTCAATAATGGTTCGAAATCATTTCTAAAATAGTTAGCTCAATTGAGCGTATCAAAAATATTTCTTAGAGCATAACAATATAAGAAATGCGAAACTAGAATTACCGTGACGTCAACTTGAAGTTATATAACCCGGAACAAATGGTTAATCTACATTTACATTTCTCAATATTTTTATTCTACGCGATTTTCACTTTTTTTTAAAAAAAGAATATTCATACGCGTAAACATTGATGATAAAATAAAATCATAAACGACGTCGTAAATTTCAGTAAACAAAATATTTTTCATTATTTTTTTTTTTTCAACTAAAATTTTAAATCAAAATTCCGGCAAATCTCTAAATATAGATTTGGAAATTAGCTGGCAGCGAAATATTAAGAAAACTTTTAAAATCTAAAGTAAACCATTGATTATACGCGATAAATCCGTTACTGGTAGGCTACTGTTAATTCCGTGCATAATAAATTCGCGCGTGACGACATAATAATTACGAAATAAAGAGTTGTAAGAAGCAAAAAAAAGCATGATAAATCCTCGGGATCGATTTTTGTTCATTACGTTTTCAATGTGAACCTTTTTTTACAAAAAGATTTAAAATGTTCTACTATAGAATTTAGATTTTAATCAAGTTACAAAAAATTGGTTGAACCGCCAACTGAAGTAAAACAAATTAAAATTAATGTAATACATAGAAGGATTATTATATGCAAGCAAACTAGATCAATATAATTTTATAAATAATTTAAATTGATTTTCAATATTATTGACTTAAAATCAATTTTTTTTTTTTTTCCTTTTTTTTTATTACTTTGCAACAAAAATGCCATGATCGTGCGTTTAAGTCAACAATCTAGGTAAATAATTTCCTTGCTATTGGAAAACTCGTAAATAAAAACTTTTAAATCGTTGTAATCCAAAAAAAAAAAAAAAAACTACGACCTAAAAACCATTTTCTAAGCAAAACACATTTTATTGAAGAAAAAAAAAAAATAAAAAAAGGGACTCTTAACTTAACTCAATCCTCTCAGAATTTTTCAAATTACAGTTCGCTTTTTTTTCTTCTTTTTTTTTTTTTTTTTATTGTAGTAAATCTTGGATTTTTTTTTAACATTGCGCATCAAAAAAAGCAGTCTGTCAATAGAAAATTTCATCAGTACCTGTACATGTTTTTTTTAAATTCCCCTTTTTATTAATTTTCTGTAAAATAATAATAAAAATCTATATATACGCCTTATCCTTCAGTTCCAAAAAAATATTTAACGTCTTAAAGTAACTTAAAATAACAAAGTATTTTCAACAAATAATAATAAAAAAATTAAATAAGTTTTGTATTTACGAAAATTTAACAAACTTTCAACATTTTCTAAAAAATCCTAATTCCTTTCCGTCACTTCCGCCAGCTCTTAATTTGAAAACAGAGACCAACTTTTATTTACAAATTTCTTAATTGTACGTGTATCTTCAAACATTAACTAGCGTTTACCCCAACTTTTGCATTTAATTAGCATAATACGAGTACATTTTTTTTTAAATCAATATTTTACATTTTGGAAATTGTGCTGAGCGAAACAGTTCATCAACTCGGAGCTTCCGCAATTTGTTTGCATTAAAATTTTACGAGGAAGAGAAACCATAAAAAACGACGAGCCTAAATAACTTTAAAACACGTTACGGGGATTAATATAAATTTTTAATAGCGGTAATTCTTTCAAGAAGAAAAAAAAACCCCACCTAAGCATTTTTCCTAATCACTAAAGCAAATCCATTCTCATCTTATTTACAACGAAAAGCTTGTCTTACAAAAAAATAAAACCTGGCATTTTTTCTTTTTATATATATATACTGTATAGTACTGTATTATAATATTTTTCCCTAAAAAAATATATTAGTCAAATATCAAAGTTTATTTTTTTATGCTACAGATTTAATAATGTTTACAACTTTCCATCATCGATTAATACGTTATTAATAAACTAAGGAAGGCGCGCTCACGGTACTATTGCTTCAATCTTCGATGTTTATGCCGCTTTATTATTATTTTATTACAGTATTTATTTTTCAAAGTTATTCTTTCTTATTCCGATTTCTTCTGTTTTACGTTTATTTATTTAATTTTTTTTTAAGCATTTCTTCAATTTTCTTCCTTATGTGTGACTTGATTCTTATTTTAACCTACTGTATGTTTTAACTACCGGTATTTTTCTTCGGTAACTTTCCCCAAAAAAATTTTAATTTTTTTTTTTCTGAGTTTCCTCTTACTTTACTCATTATTATTTTTCAGTCTTCTTCAAATGTTTTTTTTTTTTTTACTACAATTTTAGACTGTTTTGGTTTTTAATAACGAGTGGGCGAAATGCTTTTTTTTTTTTTTAAAGTTTTGTGCAATTATTTGATTTTGTTTACTTTGACCTGTTATTGCGCTGATGAGCGGAGTAATAATATTGTATTTTTTTTTTCTTGTCTTTTGTATTTATGTAATGAACAGCTACCTGTTTAATAAAAGTGGTGCCTTGGCGACGACAATAATTTTCAATCAAATTTAATTAAATTAATTATTTAACCCAAATATTTTGTTGCCACTAGAAAACCGAGTTTTTTATAGGTTAAATCATAGTTACTATATAGGGGAAGTTAAGCCACTCGTTGTAAAAAGGTGTCCCCTTTGCCGAGACTTTCCACGCTTTTTTCCAGGTGGCGCGACAGTCAGATGAGATCGCGATTTTGGTTGATTCAAT